>JAOTRH010441900.1:0-32646 GCA_034768845.1 Heliamphora exappendiculata
TAAACACAATTAATCAATCACTTCGGGATTAAGAGTTCGTGCAATACATGATAATACGGGATGTGGATCAATTCATAGTCAGTATAGAATCGATCATCTCGTTGATCCCGCTCAATACACTCCAAGTGTACTAACACATCGAGTTTGAACATCGAATTCCTAAAACTTGAATTCGATCCGTTTGACCTAGCCAGGACCAGCTACTATAATGATGTACTACAATCGTACCAATAGAATGTCTGGGTCCTTTGCGATTGTGAGCCTACCTGTATAATTTTTCAGAACCTATGACCCGATCTTCCGTGCAGCACACACTGAGTCAAATATTGGATAAAATATACGGGCTATGCATTCATACATCAAAAATATAAATATGAAATCATAAATGCAAAATCATCTCAAATTATTTCTCATTAATATGCCAGGGATCTAGAATAAAATACATAAAAGCATAACTTTTCAGTATACATTCCCAACAAGGTCGTCCTCACTTTCCACAGCTTCTAGGTATTCGAACCTAGAGCTCTGATACCATTCTGTCATGACCCAAATCTCGAGTCCGTGAACTAGACCCCAAGTCATACCGTACATAAACTATATTCATTGATAGGTTTCCAAACACAAGAGAAATATTTCATATAAGTCTTCATTTCATTTAGACTATAGAATCGAATTCCAAAAAGAAATTTATTTACAAAAGTTTGTGGCAAACTACATTCAACATTGAACTATAATTTAATTACATCCATCCCTTTATCTATTAAGTACAACAAAACATAAAGCAAAAGAAACTCTAGCTTCAGTCATAAGTCCTTTCCAAAAGGCATCCATAACCCTGGTCTCACCCCTGCTCCTCATAACCTGAAATAGTTAACCATATGTACATGAGCTGAAGCTCGTAAGATAAAGATTTTCTCAAATATAATGCATGATTTGTGAGGTGTGATAGGTGTAACCGAAATAAATATCTACGTTTCACCAAGTCATTTTCTTTTCACACACACACGCACATAAATTTGTCTCAATTTATTCATTTACTTTCCATTACATTAAATCTTTATTTTATCTCTCGGTCTTCACAAAATCGTTTCACATCTAATGAACCGGTGTCGGGTGTAACTTAAAGAAACCCCTCCCTATTAATTTCCAATAGGCTACGCGAAGCCATTAGATAATAAATAGCTTTATAACTCACCACCACACAACACCACATTTCAGGAGCTAACCCATGGGCATGTGGTCCCCATCTTGCGCAAGCTTTTGGTCTTTCACCACGAAGCTGTGTAAGCCCAACTTAATCAACATCAATCCATATGATTCATTATTTGTCAATCACTTTCATTTTCACAACCCGGGAGTCCAACCCACCATTGGTTCCTCTCCCAATTATTGCTACATTATCATTTCCAAATCACATTATGTGTAGTATTCAAGCTTTAATTTCAAATCAAGTACATCATAAACTTTAATACACAATTTCTCATAATTTGTATCTCTTTTATCCACTTCACAAAGTGTCAACAACACAAGGTTAATTCAATCATGATCATGCTATTTTAAAAGAATAGAAATACACCCATCATACATATATATATATATATATATATATAGATATATATATATATATATATAAGTTTGAAACCCCCTTTCATTGTAAAATCCAGTCAACGGTTTCTAAACAGGCATTCCAACCCCAGTGTGGTTATGTAGGTGTACCACTAACCCAAGGGATTAGAAATTCGATAAAAAGGTCCAACAATTATAAAAATAGCTTTTGCTAAAACATTTAACTAAAAATGAGTGAAAAATGATTAAGAAATTTTGACATACCCTTACTATTTCAATCATAACTTTTTCTACAAAAACAAATTTGTTGTGAGAGTAATTTTATTGGAAAGAAGACTTTTGAGACTTCAGTTTGAGTACAAAAATGACCTAATTCGGAGTCCGAGTGAGGGAGATATGATCATTTGAAGTTGGCCCAGCGCAGCAGTCCGCTCAAACGAACTAGGATCCGCTCGAGCGCCTAAACTCTCTGCTATATAACCGCTCGAGCGGACAAGGTTCTGATTGAGCGCGCTGTCGCCCGAAAAAACCCCAAAATTTCTCCTATTTTGAATTCCAAAGCCCAAAACTCATAAACATTCAATATTAGGCTTTAAATCCATATTTTCAACCCAAAATCATTGAGTTCAAGTCTCATAAACCTCCTTTTATACCACAAATCTTCAAAAATCACGGTTAATCACTTCTCAAAAAACCCCCAATTTCATAAAATCCAACTCAACCCACACACACCTATCAAATTTTCAAATTTTACATGAAATCAAATAGATGGTGACTCATATAAGTAAAGTATCAACTCAAATTATGTAACGACCTGGTACACACCCAAGACGTAACGACCCGGTTGATAATGACCAGTGTAAAGACTTAGCCCAAACCCTATGTATTAGTGACAAATAGTCCAAGAGACCATAGAACACATAAGAAGTTCAGAACCCTAACTCAAAGCGAAAACCCTAAGTTCGGCCCGAAAACCCTAAAAAGGTCCAAAACACAGGCGATAAAACCCTAACACCCGAAGAATCTCCTAACATTCTAAATGAAGTAAATATCATAAACTAATGAATTAAAAATCAAAATTCTCATAAATAAGATAAAATGACCATTTTTCCCTCAGTACAGCAAAAAGTCTTAAAAATCTAAATTTTGACATATGGACACCGTAAATTAAGGATTTATGTACAATTATGCAGTAAAAGACAAAATAACATAAAAATACCAAAATTACCCTTTAGTGGCCGACCACCTTGGTGGATGTGCCAAAAAATGACTTTTTGCTTCTTTTTAGTTGTAAATGATTAGAAATGTATTAAATGAAGTATTATGATGATCACAAACTTGTTAAATAACTAATATACCTAATAATATAGTGTTATAAGTCAACAAAAGCAAACAAATTATTATTGAAGTTCATACACAATAAAATAAGTCAAAAAGTAATTATTACCAAAATAACTTAATTTGACTTAAAAGACTACATCTATTTAATCAATTACTATGAAAACTATGATAATACATGAAAAAACTATATTTCTCATAAACACATCAAAATAATAAGTCTCAGTAGAAATATACATAAAAATGATACATCAAATTAACTTTTAATGCATTTTCTTGCACAATATGAGCACGCAAATCAAGGCAAACCCCCTGATTGATGAGAATCAAATTTTTTGTCCCCCAATCAGCCCCCTAGCTACATCTAGCTTCCCCATATCTAATTTTAGCCCACAAAAGAATCAAATCAATTCAAATCAAACTCAAAATCACATTTAATAAAGTGAAGAAAAAGGGACCCTTTATGTACTTTTTGTCTTCCCTTTGTCCCCTAGCTTTTTCCTATTTAAATTAAGCCCAAACCCTTCTTCTCCCCTTCAAAATTTCATGCAAGAGAGTGAGGGACCAGACCTTCAATTGTTCTTGAAGTATTCTATGAGTTTGAGGAAGAAGGAGGAAGAAGGAATAAACCGAGGTGAATTTCGAAAGCTAAGTCCAAATCCATCCTCCACCATTCTTTGATCTCTCAAAACAAGTAAGTAAAACCTTTAAATCTTGTATCTAACATCCCTCAAAATATCCCTCAACCCATCCCTTTAAACACTCTAAAAATCAAGAACCAAAATTGAACCGAAAATGCATTGTAGTTGGAAACTTAGGGGCTATTTTGAGTATGAATGATATGAGATATTGTTGTATGTTGTTATATTTGAATTTGATGATCTCTAAGTGTGCTGGAGCCTTGATATTAAAGTTAAAATCACAAGCATGCAAAGAAATGGAACAAAAACATGACATGACACAGATAGAAGACCTAAACCCTAAGAGGCTTTATTTTTAAGGATTTTGATGTTTCTGCCCTGAGAATTGAAATGCCATAACTCAATGTAGAAAATTGATCTAAGCATGATTTTTATGTCCAGAGTTATATTTTTGTGTTATCTATCATCCAAAGTTGGTTTCAACTCATTTTCATAACCAAAACTCAAGCTATTGCAATTTTACCAAAGTGTGTCATTTTCTGACCAGTCAACACCACTGACTTGGAAATCCTAGTTTAGAATGAGATTCGAACTCTGGTCAAAATATGAATTTTGTAGACAACATGTCTATCCATTAACCCACCAAAAACAAAATATTGAGGTTTGATAGGTCAAAACCCCTTTGAAAGTCTATTGATTTTCTGTCCCCGAGAAACATTCTGTCACATATTTTTATATAGCCCAACACACCTATTTTTAGTGATCTATTACAAAAGTGGTCTACATGGACATTGTAGCTAACATATTGATGTATTTTTTACCCAACAATCAGACCTTAAATCCTTGGGATGATACCCAAAACTGTTTTAAATCCTCTATCCAAAACCAGCTCTGCTGAGTTTTGGTGGCTAACAGAACCTACTTTTTAAAATAGCCAAATAGTCTAACTTGTTTCAAACAACTTTCCTTAGTTCTAAACATAAAAATTGTAGAGAACTTGTTAAAGTAGAACATACTAAAAAATAGGCTCATTTGAAATTCATTTGATACCCCAAAATCGAGAGCAACAGAAGCATAATTTTGGATAAAATCTGGAGTAAGTGCTGAACTGTTTTTGCTTAGGGTGAAATATTTCAACCATTGGTGTTAGGATTTCGCCTTGATATTAAACATGAGAATTGTAAGAAATATTTTTATCTAAATGGTATTTAAAAATCATAGCTTAATTCCATGTCTAGATACTCCAAAATTTTGTCGCCCCTTTTAATTTATTACTTAGTTTTGGCCTTAAAAATTGATAAGTGTGGTTTGAACACCCTTTGTTATGAGACCCGAGTTCTTGCATGGTGACTTATTTGAATTAGAAGATTAGTGTTTCAAGAGAACGTATGATGCTTTAGAACCCATGCTATTCTGTTATCTTGAAAATTGTAGTTTGTACTTCACATACTTATACTTTATGCTTTGTGCATTGTACCATGAATAATGCCATGCTAGTTAATACCATGCTATAAATTGTTGTACCGAGATCAATGGTACATATTATGTGCATTGTCACTTTCATCTTGGCATGTTGGAATCCATCTGTGCAAACCGTTGTTGGGATGGGCTATGTTGAATTTGTCGTTCTTAGTTCTAAGTCTAGGGTATCCCTGGTTGCTATTTTCGAAAATATTTTGGTTTTTACACCCTGGGTGCGTCCCCGGTGTTGGAAATGATTTTAGCTTGTACACCCTAGGTGCGTCCCCATTGTTACAAAAAAGGTTTATGAATATTATTGGGCACCATGGGTTCGTCGCTAGCATTCTGGTTTTGATAGTTTAGATTTTTGGGTAAGTCAGAGAGAGCCTAATTTGGCTGACCTAATCCCACTGCAGTGGTAATTCAAAGATAGCCTAATTATGGTTGTCCTAAATTCCTAATATTGGTGCTTTGCTTTGGGTAATTCAGAGATAGCCTAATTTGGCTGACCTAATCCCACTACGGTGGTAATTTGGAGAAAGCTTAATTTGGTTGACCTAATCTCATTGGGTAATTTGGAGGCCCTAATTTGGCTGACCTAATCTCACTGCGGTGGTAATTCGAAGATAGCCTAATTTTGGCATACCTAAACCCCTCTTCTGGGTACTTTGCATCGGGTGATTCGGAGATAACGTAATTCAGTTGACCTAATTCCATCGGGTAATTCGGAGATAACCTAATTTGGTTGACCAAATCCCATCGGCTAATTCAGAGATAACCTAAATCGGTTGACCTAATCCCATCGAGTAATTCAAAGATAACCTAAATCGGTTGACCTAATCCCATTGGGTAGTTCAGAGAGAGCCTAATTTTGCTGACCTAATCCCACAGCGGTGGTAATTCGAAGAGACCCCAATTATGGTTGTCCTAAATCTCTCATTTTGGTACTTTGGTGTTTCCCGACGTGGAATTCCTGTAATTATCTGGTGCATGCTGGGTTGGGCATCTACATTTCATACACGCATGTTTATTGACTTATCTGCTATCCTGTCATAAATTTACCTGTCTCTTTGACTATAAACTGTACTGGGTGTTTAATGGTATGTGTTGTGGTAAATTTTTTACCGTGAGATTAGTTAGAAGATTAGAGTATTTTGCTTTTGGGCCTTGGCTCATGGCATTCGTGCCACAGGTGAGGAGGTGTTTTTTGAGGAATTCATCCCCGAAGGAGAAGAAGAATTGGAACAACAAGGTGAATTTCAAGAGCACGTGGACCCAGCTGAGGCATTTTGAGGAATTAAGATCTTTACTTTTGTTCTTATATGCAGTTTTCCCGTGCTTAGTGATTTTTAAAATTTTTCTTGGTAAAACTGTAATAATTATGTAATTGTGGATGGTTCAGAACTCGTTTAAAATGTATTAACTATCGTACGTAAATATGAATGTATGGTTAGTTTATCCCTATGTTTATATTTATGTATGTCCCGACGTGCCCGGAGGATGGGGCGTCACAGTTGGTATGAGAGCATAGGTTTAGTGAACCTTCAGGCCTTGGGTTATGAGAGACCACGAGTTCTGTAGTATAGATTCTCTATAGAAAGTCTATATTATTAACTTATCACTTATAATTTTAACAATTTAAAACCCTTACCCTAAGTTTCCCTTTCGTTTAGGATGGCAGCCAACGTCGAACCAGCAGGGGTGTGGCAGGGTGATGAAGAAGATTTAGCATGGTTTTTCCCAGGAGAGTTGCAAGGTAATGAAGAAGAAGAGGCCGAAGAAGTCGGGGAAGGCGAGGATGAGGCCAATTACAATGCGGACAGCGAAGACAAAGACGAGAATGAGAACGAGGACGAAGAAGAAGGAGTCGTTGCTTTCTAATATGACAAGCTTGAAGCACTTGCACTAGAGTTCGATGAGGATGAGGCCGTTGATGCTGCTATATACTTTGGTCGTCAAGACAACCGAGGGTATCGCGTGGGAGAAATGGTGTATGCCAAAATTTGCTTGGCCAAGATGTGTTTGTGGAGGAAACAAAAGACCTTTTCTCATTTCGTAGGACCTGTATGAGTGCTCGAGAAGTGCAGCAAAACGCTCTACCATTTGGATTTTCCCCTAGAATTTAAGGCCTGACTTGGAGACATGCTGACCGCGAAATGGATGCAGCGCCAGAGGTCGCAGGACGAAAGCAGAATCATCGACCCACTGGACTCGCCCATCGACTTCAACAACTCAGAGATATATCAGGAGGTTCCAACGGTATGACATTGGGATTTAGGGGGTCATTTTGCAAAATGTTCAAAAATAAAGAATTCAAACAATGTTTTAAAAAATCTTTTAACACCTTGAAAACTAAATTTTGAAAACCCATTTTTGTTGAAAATAGAGTCACTACTTAGTTTTTGAGAAAAAACTAAGAAAAACAAAAATGCCTTACTGATCTTGAAAACGTTAACCAAAGAAAAGAGAGTTCATGGGCTAAGGTACGAATCGGAGAAGGTGTTAGGCACCCTATTCGACCAACCATAAGGTTGGCCTCTACTAATCATTATTGGTTCTTTAATAGAATTTCTCAAATGCATGCAAATAAAAAAATTGAGGTAAAGAGAGAACGTCCAAAATCAAATATAAAAAATACATAAAATATGTACATACCACTCCAAATTAGAGCAAATAAAGGGGTAAAATCTTAAGTTCTAGGGCATGCAATTTCTATATAAATGATACATGAAACATACCCGTATGCAATATTTACAAAAATAAACTAAACTATCATGGTTTTCGTAGAAGAACAAAAATATGGTTGAAAATGCTAAAAATTACCTAAGCATGAGTTATTGATAAGATAAGCTAAACTATTCTAAACATGCATCCTAAAGAACATAACCAAAACATGCATATTACAAAAGTTAACATTAAAGAGAAACTAAATGTAAAAAGATGCATACAAATTACAAGAAATCTTATTAACAAAGAAAATAACATGAGGATTTTATAACAAATAGAATTTTAAAAGGAAGAGGAAATAAGAAAAGAGTTTATGAGAAAAACATATTAAAAGGAAAAGAATAGAAACTGTTATTAAATGAACGAAAGAGAAAATCTAACTATTTATATTTTAAAAAGAAATAAAACAAAACAAAAGGAAAGAAATTTACACTAATATTAATGAAATGTAGCTTAAAAAGACTTTTATGATTTTTTATTGGTTTAATGATGACAAAATTAATGAAAAGGAAAAAAAAGGAAAAGAAAATGCTAGAAAGGAAAGTTATACTAACATTAAAAGGAAAAGAAAAATGAAAAATAAAAGCTAAAAAATAAACATTGTTATTTAAGAAAAGAAAATGTAATATGACATTAGAAAAAGAAGACAAATGCTAGAAAATTAAATTTATACAAATAAAAGAAATTGAACAACATTAAAATAAAGAGGGGAAGGAAAAGAAGAGAAAAATAAATCTATTAAAAAAGTACTAAACTAATGCTTAAAAGAAAAAGGACATCAAATTAATGTTATTAGAAAAGAAAAGGAAAGAAAAATAAATGCTAATAAAGAAAATTAAACTAATGCTAGAAAAATAAAAGAAATTAAAACGATCTTTTGATTTAAATGTGAAACGCAGTATTAATCACTACATTCACATAAATGTAAGTGCCTTATTGTGACAATTAACAACATTATTGAGTTGTAATTGCCAAAATATATTAGCACCAATTAATGATTTGATTAAATTACATTCAAATAAACAAATAGATAAACAAGTAAGCTAAATGAAAGAAATGATATAACATAAATAAGACTATTTATAAGTAAAGCAAGAGTATAATAAAAAGAAATGTATGAATTGAAATTAAAATTTTAACCCGATCACTCCAAAAAGGAAGAATTGGAGTTAGAAAGACTAGGCATCCAAACAAGGTACCTAGATTGCGGAATCCTCAAGTAGGGAATGTGCTTCAATGGGTCAATCATCGGGTGGTGATCCAAGCAATGTAGGCTTCAATGTAGGTGTTGGAGGTTCAGGACTCGGTATCTCGGCAGGGTTTCAGCATCGAGGCTCGGAATAGCTCGATATATTGGCAGAGTTTCTCTCACTCAAAATTCATACTGAAAACGTACGCTGGGGTACGGTATTTATAGAATTCTTCAACCAATGACGTGTTGCCACGTTTTGGGACACGTCAGGCCATTTGGAGTTGGCGATCACCACAATCAAAGATGGCGGTCGCTATGTTTTTAGAAGGTTCCTCAAAGTTCTATGGCGGTCGCCACAGTGGGAGTGGGCGGTCGCCATGATAGAAGGTGGCGGTCGCCACTTTGGGCTAGGGTTTCTACAAAGTTCTATGGCAGGCGCCAAGAAGAGAGTTGGCGGGCGCCTTACTTGGGCAGTAAGTTTCGATAGTTCATCAAAATTTCATTAGTTTGAAGGTTCCGGGTTCAAATACCGAGTTTGGATCACTTCCCGAGAATTATACGGAGGCACTAATCCATCTGTTTTCATCATCAAATTCGCCTAAGATTAGGCGGGGTCAAATTGGGGTGTCTACAATTGCCCCTCTTTGATATAACTTGCATAGCAACGCGTGAAGCAGGTTATATCAAAGACCCAGAGACAACAACCATTTGACTAAGCCGTCAATCTTAGGCCACAAGCACACTAGCATACATATGATGTTGGCTGTACTCGAATTTTCATCGAGCTGCCTACGTACCCCTTTTGTTAGGGATCAGACCAAAACGTAGTTCCTGGGGAAAAATATAAGAAACATGATGTGGATGCTAACATGAATAAATACTATCATGATGCAGACATTTACATCGTAGTGCAGATATAATGCAAGAGGGTTATGATATCACAACATAGATCAAGAAAAGGATCAACCAGTTTTAGGTCGTGAAAGGATCGGCGAGTCAGTTTAAGGTCGTAAGGAGGACCAACGAGTCAGCTTAGGGTCGTGAAGAGGAACGACGAGTCAGTTTAAGGTCATGAGGATGACCGATAAGTCAGTTTAGGGTCATGAGGAGGACCGACGAGTTAGTTTAGGGTCATGAAGAGGACCGACGAGTTAGCTTAGGGTCGTAAAGAGGACCGACGAATCAGTTTGGGGTAATGAGGAGACTGGCAAGTGAGTTTTGGGTCATGAAGAGGACCGACGAGTTAATTTAGGATCGTGAGGAGGACCGACGAGTCAGTTTATGGTCATGAGGGTGACCGACGAGTCAAAGCGAGGTATGAGATAAAAGCCAAGTTAAGGTTTTGAATTTTATCGGAGAGGATATCACGAATTAATAAGTCGAGTTAAGATCTAAAAATTCGGGATGTAGTACGAGATTAAAAATAATTAAAAACCAAATTTATGACTTAAAATTAAATTTATCGGAGTGGAAAATCACGAAT
Source organism: Heliamphora exappendiculata (assembly GCA_034768845.1). Taxonomy (NCBI): domain Eukaryota; kingdom Viridiplantae; phylum Streptophyta; class Magnoliopsida; order Ericales; family Sarraceniaceae; genus Heliamphora; species Heliamphora exappendiculata. The sequence goes on from JAOTRH010441900.1 coordinate 10,409, forward strand.
TAATAGGTCGAGTTAATATCTAAAAATTCGGGATGAAGTGGCAAGAATAAAATTTTAAGAAAACAAAGTTTATTATTTATTATTCGCTAAAATTTTTTTTTTTTTTTTTGAAGATCATTTTCGCTAAGCATGTGCATACATAGTAAAGTAAACATAAATAATGAAACAAAAACACCCAAACAGGCCTTTAAAGACCCCAAAACGCCATAATGACGTGCTGACATGAAATGACCGTTGACTAACCTGGCCGTCGCCAAGACAAAATCTTTCTGCCATAGCGACCGCCGGGTAAAAACCCTTCCCACATGGCGGTTGCTGTGTTACTTTTGGGAAACTTGGAAATCGCTCACTTTAGAAGTGGCGACCGTCATCTTAGGATGCGTGCAAGACCCTTTAAGTCGCGCGGGTGTGGCTCATTCTGCACTTTCCTCTCTCTCTCTCTAACCTTCTCGCGCTCACAAACCCTCTCTTTCTCTTTCAAGCCCCCAAGCTTTCTCTTGCTTCCTTATTGCTTCTTCTTACTTCACATATGTTCACACTACTCTTCGTGATCCCATTCCTTTTCGTGACGGGCCAAGGACATGTGGGTGATGACTTAGGGGAACAACGGGACCCTCTCGCAAGTGGGAGCACTTCTATGCAGCCCACTGCTGCGATGGATGCTCTAGTTCTTGAGGCAGAGCGTCCCTCCCGCCATGCTACTGAGGAGGAGGCACGAGCAGCCGCTGAGGCTCAAGCGGCTGCTGATGCTGCTGTAGAGGCTGCGATGGCTGACTTTTTGGCCCCCGATGCTGGAGACGGTCATCCGGCACCTTTTGACCCGCACACGTACGACCCATTACCTCATCGCGCGGTTCCACGTGGCTTGAGGCACTATGATCCCCCGGCCGATGCTGTTGTGGCCAACGTTCTATTACGGGAGCCCAATTATCATGTCTCGTCAGCGCCCATCGGTAAGTACTCCATCCTTACTTGTTTCAATACTATAGCATGGAATATCAAACGTAGACGCATGTTTAGGATCCCCCATATGATGTGATCTGATAATGATGATTTATTTTTTATGTATTGAGTAATTTTGATGTGTGGATGTGGATTGATGAATGATGATTGAGATTTGAGCTTAACTTAGGTACCTATGCAATGGAGATCAAAATAGTATGGACCTTAGGATCTTTTAAACAACCAATAAAATGGGCGATTATTTAGCGAAAATCTTAAAAATAAAAGGTTTAAGTTTTTATTGCTATTTTGAGGAAAGACAAGTCTAGGGGGAATTTTTTTATTTATTTATTTTTTTGTTTTTTTTTTTTGGGCGTAAAAACTAGAAGGGTAATTTTCATTAAAATACTAAAAAGTTTAGAGACAATTTTGTCAAAAAAATCTTAAAATTTGGGGCAATTTTTTTTCTTTTTTTTTTCTTTCGGAAAATTGTTGGAATCCTTAAGAAATTTCGGAAACAATCTTAGAAAATTGGGGTAAATCTTGAAGAATTTTTGAAAATCTTTAGAAAAAAAATATTGTGAAAATTTTGAGAAAAAGTATAGAAATTTTAAGAAAATTTTGAGAAAGTTTTCGAAATATTTAGAAAATTCTAAATAATTTAAGAAAAGTCCTATAAATTTGAGAAAATTTTAAGAAAATTCTAGAAATATTTAGAAAATTGTAAAAAAATTTGAGAAAATTTTAGAAATACATAGAAAATACTAGAAAATTTTGAAAAAAAATTTAAAAATTTTTCAGAAATATTTAGAAAATACTAGAAAATTTTAGAAATATTGAGAAAATCATAGAAAATTTAAGAAAAATTTTGAGAAAATTTTGGAAAAATCTTAGAAATATTTGAAAAATCCTAGAAAATTTAAGAAAAATTTTGAGAAAATTTTGAAAAAATCTTATAAATACTTAGAAAATCCTAGAAAATTTAAGAAAAATTCGGAGAAAATTTTAGAAATATTTAGAAAATTAAAAAAAAATTTAAGAAAACCCTAAAAAAATTTAGAAAACCTTAGAAATTTTAGAAAAATTTTTAGAAAATCTTATAAATTCAAGGAAAATTTTAGAAAATTAAGAAAAATTTTAAGAAAATCCTAGAAATTAGCAAAAAATCTTTAAAAATCCCAAAAATTTTAGGAAGATTTTTGTTCTCTTTTTTTATCATTATTTTTATTTATTATTGTATATTTTTTATTTTTTTTATTTATTATTTATTATAAACATTTGGGAAGAAACCTAAGATAGAATGATAAAAATTTGTCTGATGCGCCAAGACTTAGGGTCACTAGGAATCACGAATCTAGGGTTAGGGTGCCTAGTTTCTTAGGGTTTGAAAGAAATCGAAGGGTCGTCACTTGCACACGAACCTAGGGTTAGGGCGCCTAGTTTCCTAGGACTTTTCCTTCAGATATTTTTTGCGCTTAGCTTGCTTGACTTGTTCTCTATATGTTCTCTATTTGTCTTCTTTTACAGACTGGTCACTATGTTCGAGACTTCAGGGGTTCTGCCTCTGGGGAGGTGTTGGAATGGTATGATGCCCTCCCTGCTCCCAGTCGGGCTTACATTGATGCCTCTGGCTTCGCTCGTTTCATACCCCTGCTGGGTAGGACGAGTAATGACCTGGTATGGATGACAGCCCTGGCCAAGCGGTGGTGGGATACCACCAACACCTTCCACTTCACCACCTTCGAGGCTACTCTGACGCCTTTGGATTTTTCCCTCATCACCGGCATCCGAGTTGGATGAGCTTCCATCCCCTTCGATCCCACCATTGCGCAGTCCGCCGACGCGTTGTTGTATTTCCTCGGGGCTGTCCCCGCGCAGATGGACTGGGATCGAGTCAGATACACCTGGTTCTTTGATCGCTTCTGACACTTCCAGTGCACCGAGCCTCGCCACTACGAGTGGGTCGCCCGAGGCTTTCTTATGTATATGTTTGGTACCTCCTTGTTTTTGAACAAGAAGAATACCGTTCACTTACATTACTTGGGCGGCCTGGGTCGTCTAGATCGGGTCGCTTCGTATGACTGGGGCGGCACTGCTTTGGCTACCCTCTACAGTTTCATGAGGACACTGACCCACTTCCCTCAGGAGCTCAGCATTGGGAGTTACTGGAGGGTCTGGGAGGTACGACCTAGTTTCCATAGTTCTTCACCCATTTTTGTTATCTTGTTATTTTTTCTTGCTGACATCTTCTTCTTTCCAGTTTTGGACTTATGAGTTCCTCGGGCTTCATGTCCCGGCGAACTCTGCGGCAGACCCTCCGGTTATTCCCTGTGCGACCCGGTGGTCCCGTGGGCTGAAGGGAAAGAAAGCTGGAGGGAAGGATCTTGACCGGTTCTGGGTTTCTTTGGACCGACTGACCCCTGACCAGATATCTTTATTTACTGTTCAATACACTGCTTTCTGTATTATACTTCTTATTGCGCTGTTCACTCTACTGCACTGCACTATTCTTCATTTTGTTCACTGCACTGTACTGTACTGCATTGGGCACTGTTTACTGCACACCATTCATCATACTGTATGTCTTTCTGTTCCTTGCATTGTATTGTACTTTACAGGTTCATTGGGATGTCAAGAGGGGGGTAGAGGATCGGATCGGCGCAGATCTGATGCACAGCCACAACATCGCTGCAAGGCGTATTCTGCTAGAGGGTCAATTTGGGTGGGAGTACTATCTGGGAGAGCGAGTGGTTCGCCAGTCGCTCGGCCTGGATGACTTTCAGATCCCAGTGGTTCCTCCGGCCTGTATGCACCGGACTGAGGATCTGGGTCGGGTCGACCTCCTGCTGGAGACTATGGGGACCCCCACTATGGAGCTGCTTGTAGCGGAGGGAGACTACATGGCTTGGGCCCGGGCTCATTTGATGGGACCACTAGGACCCGACCCGATTACCCCAGGGGGAAGGAGACGAGGACAGGCACCAGAGGCTGCAGGTATTGATGTCGTTGGTGCTGGAGCTGCTGCTGCTGACGCTGGTCCGGCTAGTGGAGATGCTGGTCCAGCTGGTGGAGCTAGGGTTGGGAGAGTTGAGATACCCTGGACCGTAACTTCTTTTGTAGACGGGTATGCTTTCGACATTCCTATCCCGGTTCCTCTAGCTCCGGAGTTCCGGCCGGAGCATGCTTAGGTTTGACCTTTTTCTCACTATTTCTTTTTCGCTCTTCTTTATTCATAGATTACTCAGTTCTGCTTTATTTTTCAATAGACGGATCAGGCTTGGCTAGATCATCTCATGCTGATGATGAGCGGCCTGCGGACCCTTGTTCGCCAGCAGGATGCTGCTCTGCGCGCAACTGGGGTTCCTTTTGCTCCTCGGCCGGTAAGTTTTTGTCCTATTTAATTTTTGTTTGTTTCTTCTTTGTACTATTTTCTTATTATTATTTTTTTGTCTCTTTTGACAGCCACCTGTAGCTGCTGCTGTTCCACCCTCTGCTCTTGCCCCTGCCCCAGTTCTAGCACGTGGTTACGGGTCTCGTGCTTCCTCCCGAGATCGTTCCAGAAGGTCGGTTTCGTCTGCTCGGAGTCGATCCAGAGTTGTTTCTTCTTCCAGCAGCGACGATGGTGACGACTTTGACAGACTCTTCGAGGATGATAGCGCGGAGGAGGCTGGCCCTTCCCAGCGAGTTCGCCCGAGACATACTTGAGAGAGAAAGTTCTCCCCCCTAGTTTTTATATTTACTTTTCATGGGCCTACATGCCCCAGTTTGATACATTTTCATACATTTGATCCATAGGTCTACGTGCCTCAGTTTTGTTGGTTATTGGGCCTAGGTGCCCCTGTTTATACTCTGATACATTATACTACATTTTTGGGCCTTCATTCCATTTTATTATCTGCTTATCCGCCTGTTGTATGGCTCTCTCTTATTTACTGCTCAAACTGCTTTAGATGCATAGTTCAGATGTCACAACTAATACAGATCTCACAAGCTGTAAATTGTCCCATACTCGTCATGTTCAAACATGGAGGTCTCTACTTTCCCAAAATGTCTACTTGGTGGTCGCCCACTTCAGCATGGCAGTCGCCTGGTCAAAGGAATGATGTCACTGTACTATGCTTTTTAGAGTTTGCAGTTGCCTACTCACAAGGTGGCGGTCGCCACATTTATTGTCCTTTTTGTCGAAATTTCAATTTTTTACCCTTTTTTACCTTATAAATATTGCCCTAGAGGCCCCATTTGCTGTTGCTCGGACTCAGATGACTTCTCTTTTTTCTTTATGGATTAAAACACTTTCCCACATTGAACGTCTGAACTTCTCCCAATTTGGCTTGAATGCCCTTTTCTCACTAAGGGCCATGAAGATTAACAAACCTTCACTGATGGCTGCTGCACAACTGTGGGATCTGCAGTCCCATGTCTTTCGCTTTGATTTTGAAGAACTATATCCCACTGTGGAGGAGTTTGATGCCATTTTGGACTTAGCTCCACGAGGCTTTGTTGTCGTTCCTACTCCTTTCCTCTCAGTTCGGCAGCAGGTGATGCAATTTTGTGGTCTATCCAGGATGGAGGCTTCCCTTCTGACCTTAAGTGACTGTCTTGACATCTCATGGCTTATTGAGAGATTTCATCTTACTGGTGACCTCAGCGATCTTGAATTTCAGCTGCAGCATCGTTATGCACTTTGCTTCTACCTCATTGCCCAGTATCTACTTGTCCCTTCCTATGAGCAGGTTAGTTGTGTCCTAGTTGACATTGCTGGCCAAATGTGGATGGGGAAAGACTTCGTGCCCCTGGTTTTGGCTAAGTCACTACTAGGCTTGGACGCTGTTCATCGTGGCGAAACCACCACCTTTACTGGCAGCCCTTTACTTCTCCAGGTGATCTTAACATCTTCCTTTGTATCAAGTTCTCTGTTGCACTGCAAAGCCTTTCTCTTACTATTCTAATTCTTGTTATAGATCTGGCTGATGGAGAAGATGAACCTTATACAGAAGCCTCCCACTGATAGACACAATGCCGCTGCTTTCCTTTATCGTCCGCGCTATCAGATATGTGACACTGAGGTATCTTGGCGATAATATTTTTCCTCTCTAACTGGCCCAAACATAACCTGGTAGTGCCCTTGGTGGTGGATTCCTGCTATGACTCTAACCACTATGGATCATCCTGGTGTTCTGTTGATTGGTCTGCATCAGACTACTTTCTACTACCCTCACAGGATCATGCGGCAGTTCGGGCAAAGTCATATCATATTTCTCAGCATTCGAAGTTGTTTGTTTTCTTCTCCACTGCGGGCTCCTTTCCTGGCACAGTATCGAGATGCCTGGCCATCTCGCTCATTGATGAAGATGCACGAGTTGCAGTGTCTTGATCTTTCTGCTGAATACAAGACATGGTTGACACAAGATAGGGAAAAGAAAGACAGAGAAGAGGGAAAACAAGCAGCAAAAAGGAGGAGGATTTGAGAACCTCTGCTCTTTTTTTAATTTAAATTTCACAGCTTTCTTCCTTCTTTTTTTTATTTGTAGAGTTTGGGACTTGTGTTCCCTCCCTTTATTTAAGAGCTTTGTAGTCTTACTTAGAGTAATGAAAAAAAAAACCCACTTCACGTTTAAGATGGTTCAAATTTATTCGAAGCTCGAATATCTTTATTATCAAAATCCAAAAATTAATTTGCATTGGTCTTACTCAGATTCAAAGATGGTTAAAAACAAAGAAAGTGGTCGGACTTCTTAAAGAAGCTGTCTACATATCCCAAAAAGATGGAATCATGCCTTAACGTAGTTCGGGCTCGATTTTCACTTGGTTATTGACACTCTCCTTTTGTAATGCCCTAACTTTTGCCAAGGTCGCCTTTTCAGGTTTTCGGCCTTGCGGGCTACTCTAACTTTTGCCTGAATTGTCTTTTCGATTTTCAACTCAGAAAGCTTCTATTTTATCTTTATTTTTACCTTAGGGATAGTACTTTTTGAGTTGATCGAGGTTAACAAGAGTGGAGAATACATTGCCAGCCAAATCCATGATAATGACTGCACCATCGATCATGATGGTTTTGATGAGAAACGGTCTGGACCAGTTTGGTTTAAACTCACCCCTCGAGTCGAAGATAGGGGCTCTGATTTCCTTAAGAACCAGATCGCCTTCTCTAAGATCTCGTGTCTTGACTTTCTTGTTGAACGCTCGGGCTATCCTCTTTTGGTAACCTTGTACATGAAATAGAGCTTGCAGCCTTCTTTTATCGAACAAGAGCAACCCCTCCATTCGGTTTATCTACTATTCTGCTTCTAAAACACTTGCCTCAGCCATCACTCTTAGTGAAGAGATTTTCACCTCAATGGGAAGAACAGCTTCCATCCCATACACTAAAGAGTATGGCGTAGTTCCAGTTGAAGTTCAGATTGACTGCCGGTATCCCCAAAGTGCAAACGGTAGACGTTTTGGCCAATCTTTGTGTGAGTTGATTATTTTTTGTAGAATTTTCTTGATGTTCTTGTTTGCTGCCTCGACTGCCCCATTAGTCTATAGTCGATATGGCGAGGACTTGTGAGCCACTATCTGGTATTCCTCGAAAAGATCCAAGACTTCCCCTTGGAAATGTGAGCCATTATCCGAAATGACCTCGTGGGAAACTCCGTACCGACAAATGATATTTTTTTTAAAATAATATTTTGCTTGATGAACTTGGCAACATGAGAGGCTTTCAATACCGAGTAGGAAACAGCTTCCACCCACTTGGTGAAATAGTCAATGGCCACTAAGATAAACTCGTGCCCATTAGATGTCTTCGGCGTTATTCTGCCAATCACGTCGATCCCCCATACTGAGAACGGACAAGGTGACGTTAGATTATACAGCTGAGATGGGGGAACGTGCATGAGATTTGCGTGAATCTGACACTTATGACATCTCCGCACAAACTGTATACAATCCGTCTCCATCGTCATCTAAAAGTATCCTTGTCGTAGGATCTTCTTGGCTAACATATTTTCACTCATGTGCGGCCTACAGACTCCAGCATGTATCTCTTTCATTAGTTCTCGACCTTCTTCATTGTTGTCGCATAGCTTATTGACACCAGAATGTCCTCGTTTGTACAGTCTACCACCACAGATGACAAACTGCGCAGATAGTCGTCGTATTGCCCTCTTGTCCTTTTTGCTAACAAACTTGAGATATTCTCCTTTCTCTATGAAGTTCTGAATGTCAAAGTACCATGGAAGGCCGTTAGTGCTTTCTTCAATAGCGGCTGTTATCTCATACGTCGGCTTTCTCTTCTGCTCAATTATCAAGGGTCTCATGTGGACTCCGGGTGGTAAGTCAATCATAGATGCTAGGGTGGCCAGTGCATCAGCGAACTTGTACTGCAGTCTTGGCACAAGGGTGAAGATCACTTATTCGAAGCATGGTATCAGCTTTTCTAGTTCTTGATGATAGAGAATTAAGGTTAAGTCCCTGACCTTCCATTCTCCTTTTGCTTGTGAAACTACTAGTGTTGAGTCTCCGATAACTTCCAGCTTTCTGGACCCTAGTTCTAAGGCTGCCTCCAATCCAGTTAAGCATGCTTCGTACTCGGCTTGATTGCTGGTGACTTCAAAATTGAGTTTTAGGGACAACGGAACATGTGATTCATCGGGAGTGACAAGAAAGACTCATATTTCATAGCCATATTGATTGGATGTGCCATCAAAATATAGAGTCCATTTGTCATCCCCAACTTTCATCAGTTGTTCATCAGGAAACTAGAACTCTGTATCTTCATCCTCTTCAACTGGTTGGTCGGCCATAAATTCTGCCACTTCTCTACCTTTGACTGACTTTTGGATGATATATTGGAGATCAAACTCAGATAATAGCAGCAACCATCGGGCCAACGTTCCTGTTAGTGCTGGCTTTTCAAATAGGTACTTCAACGGGTCCATCCGAGAGATGATATTCACTGTAAAAGACAGCATGTAGTGCCTCAACTTTCAGGAAGCCCAAACCAAGGCCCAACACATCTTCTCCAACGGCGTGTAACGTATTTCTGACCCGGTCATCTTCTTGCTTAAGTAGTAGATGGGCTTTTCGATTCCAGTTTCTCCTTCTTGTGAAAGCATGCATCCCATAGCTGAATCAGTCACTGACAAATAGAGGATCAGTGGCCTGTTAGGTTCGGGAGGAGCTAGAATAGGAGGGTTTTGTAAGTACTATCGTACAGCATCAAATGCGTCTTGACATTTCTGATCCCATTCAAATTCAACTCCCATCTTTAACAGACGGAAGAGTGGCTCACAAGTAGTTGTCAATTTTGCGATGAAGCGGCTGATAAATTGGATCTTTCCCGAAAAACCCCTAACTTCTCGCACAGTCTTCGGATGAGGCATTTTCAAAATTTCTTTAATCTTTGAGGAGTCAACTTTGATGCTCTGTTAGGTGATCATAAATTTAAGCATTTTTTCGACAGTGACTCCAAATGCACATTTCTCTAGGTTAAGCCGCATCTTGTACTTTCGAATCCTCTTGAAGAATTTTTGCAGTGCTGTAATGTGGCCATCCCGATCCTTAAACTTGACTATCATGTCGTCCATATACACTTCAACCTCCTTATGTATCATGTCATGCAATAAGGTAGTGGCAGCCCTTTGCTAGGTTGCTCCAGCATTTTTCAAGCCAAATGGCATAACACGATAACAATAGGTGCCCCAAGGAGTGGTGAATGTCGTCTTTTCTCTGTCTTCAGGGTCCATCAGAATCTGGTTGTACCCAAAAAAGCCATCCATAAATGACAACAAGGCGTATCCTGCTATACTATCTACCAAGACATCAATGTGTGGTATTAGAAAATTGTCCTTCGGGTTGGCCTTATTGAGGTCTCGAAAATCCACACAAACTCGGATACGACCGTCTTTCTTTAAAACTGGCACTATATTGGCAACCTCTTCTTTGATCTTCAGGGCCCATTCTGGCCGAATTCGTCTTAATTTTTGTTTGACCGGTTTAGCATCAGGATATAAGGGAATGTGGTGTTGGACAATGCCGGGATCAATTTCGGACATATCTTCGTAAGACCATGTAAACACATCTTTGAATTCTTTTAATAAAGTTATTAATTGTTCTTGTTCAGCTAAGGATAAAGAAGAACCAATTTGAACATTTTGCGGGTTATTTTCATTACCCAGATTTATTGATAATATTTTTTCAATTATTGGTTGGGCACGCATTTTTTCTTCTCTTTTTATTAAAAGTTTTATTTCTTCGGGGATATCCCCGTCGAATTCAAATTTGTCAGAAAGCGTATGAAATAAATTGAACAAAGCAGAGTAACCGAAAATCAGGTTCATTTCATTAAGAACAATGGGAATTACAAACTCAATGGTGAAAGTAGGGAGAGGAGCACTAACGAACGTGCCCTCGATTACAGACTCCAACTCAAACTTGGACTCGGGATAGATAATCTGCACATTACAGGACTCGATGGACCAATTCTTCATTTCTCTTGCAGCAGCATCAATGATAAGCTTGGTATAGTCGGCTAGTGCGCTGAAACCCATCATGAAACAATCCGATTCAGTTATGCGCAATTGAGCCATATTTTCAATGAACATCACACGCAGGTCAGCTCCATCAAACTTGTCAGCCCAGTCCTCTTCTTCAACCTTCTTTTCTTCCTTCTCTCCTTCCACTGTTTCTTCCTCCTCTGTGTCAGACAATTGGTGGCTAAAAAAGATCTCCAACCCATGCAGCTTTTGATTAGTTTCTTCGTCGATCCATGGCTCCAAAAAACCATAATACGGGAAATCTTCCCCTTCTTTAACGAAGTATCCATTGAGTGTCCCTGAATAATTAGTCTTTCTCCCCCTTCTAGGCCTTTCTAGATCTTTTTCCGTTGGTTTATACCCAAGACCAAAACGGTGTGAAGTCGGCAATACTTGAATGAGTTCCGGGATCCCCTGTTGCTTGCGTCCTAATCCCATGCCCGAGAAAAAGGACATTTTCCTCATCATCATTAAAGCTCGTGGGTAGACATACATTTCCTCTTCATTCATTAGCATCTGAATAGCTTGTGCCTCATCGAACTAAAAACCACTGAGCAACACATCGTCTTCACTATGTTGAACTTCTAGTAGAGTCGTGCCCTCCCCTCCTTTCGGGGGTGAATACTGTCCTCTCTATGAATGGTCAGAACTGTCCCATCTTTTATCAATTTTAGTTTCTGGTGAAGAGTAGACGGTACTGCCTGAACATTCGGGTCATGTAGCCACGGCCTGTCCAGCAGCAGATTAAAGGAAGCTGGTATGTCTAGCACGTGAAACTCAACTGACGTCTCTAGTGGGCCCATTAAAATGGCAAATGACGCTAGTTCTAGTACATCGCTTCTTGTGTTGTTATAGGCTCTCACTCCTTGATTGCAGGGAGTGAACTAGTTTGCCCTCATCCCTAAATAGATAGCCATTCTCAATGGGCAAGCGTTCAAGGCGGACCCATCATCAATGAGGGTCACCAGGACCCTTTTTTTCTAGGCACTTAACGGTGATATGAAGTGGCTTGTTGTGACTTTTTTCTTCAGCGAGAAAATCCTTATCAAAAAAGAAAATAACTTTCTATTCAGCGGTTGGCAAGATAAGCCCAATAAGCTACTCAGGGGTTACATCTATCGGGACACTGGCCTTGTTCAAAATTTTCAAAATAGCTTACCTGTGCTTATGCGACACCATCAATAAGCCCCAGATACTGATGTTAGCCTGTCTTTTTCAGTTATTTCAGTACAGTATCATCATCCTCCTCTTGCTCTGCCTCTTTCCCTTTTCCACTTGGCTGTCCTCTCTCTAACTGAGCTGGCTTAAAGTGCCATCCACTTCTGGTTAGGTGTTCCACGCTGTCTTCAGGGTCCCATAACCCTGGCATCACACTGTCAATTTGTCTTACTTCATTTACGTGCAGAGGACCTTCGAATGCCCCCAAATCATTTAGGTCACTAACAGCTGCCCTTTCCCTTCTTTCCTCATCATCTTCGATAGCCCATGTATTATCAACCTCCTCCCAGATATCTTCTTTGATGAAGTTCACTTGCTGCTCCTGAGTGGCCCAAAAATCAGTCCATTTGGTCCCATCAAATTTCAACATAACCCTGACCAGCCAATAAGATTGCATGTCGTCAACGTGTACTTCTTCCTCAAAAATTTGGGAAAGGGTGATTCCATCAAGTACATGACCGAACCCATAAGGTCGAGTCGGGTAATCCAATGGCTAGTCATCCTCTTCATTGTGCTCCTCCTCTTGTTGGTAGGTTTGGATCATCGGTTGATACCATTCCCATGCATCATCATTCTATTCTTCCATCCTGTCACAACTGCCTCTAATCATCATGAATGAGCATACTATTTGGTTCTCAGTTGTTAAAACATGAGGGCGGGGTAGGTGTGCTGAGCAGATGTGTTGACTCGGGTCCTTCGATTCTCCTAAAGACATGTAATTTACCCCAGCCTGCCTAGCATGATTAGGCAGTGGGTTGGTTGTGACATTTGGCTTTGGGGTAGGTGATGGAGGAGGGATCACTTTGTTGTCAATGAGATTCTGGATCTCATGATAGAGTCTCATGCACTTGTCTGTTAGGTGCCCATGGCTTTGATGAAAGGCACAATATTGGGAGGCATTATATCGCGGGGGAAGGGGATTAGGAATAGGCATGGGGTCCAATGGCTTGATGAGCCCCTTCTTGATGAGTCGATTCAGGGCGGTGGATAAAGAAATATTGAGAGGGGGGAAGACCCTCCTCGGCTTTTGTTTCTATTAGCCATTGTCTGAATGTTGAAGGTTATTTGCTGGATGGGTAGAAGAAGAAGGATTTAAAAGGTTCACCTCGCCCGAGCGAGCAGTGGATAGATTTTGGTTGGTTGTGGGAAAGGTCCCTCTTGGTGGTTTCTGGCTTAGCTCGACTTTTTCAATGTCCCCAAACTGGATTGCATCCTCTATTTGAACCCCGGCGTCAAACAATTGCTCAAATGTGGAAAGAGGCTGTGTGATCAGATAGCGTTTCAGGCGAGGCTGAAGATTCTTCACTACGATCCTGACTTGCTCTTTCTCGGAGGGCCAGTTCGTCATTTTTGCAGCCTTACCCCTCCATCGGGTCAAGAAATCAACAAAAGGCTCCCTATTTTCTTGGCGAGTGGTTTCTAACTCCCAAGTTATTACATCTAAGTGGACATTATAATTGTACTAGCTGACGAATGTCGTAGCTATGTCCTCCTAAATTCTCGCCTTTGCTACGTCAAGGGAGAGGAACCATTTTTAGGCTGCCCCAGAATGAGATCGGTGGAAGAGCTGGGCTTTCAGCTGGTCATCAATTCCCATTAGTGACAGGGTACCGACATACATTAAGAGATGAATTCTCAGATCTCCGGTTCCATCAAACTTTTTCATGTCAGGCATTTTGAACTTTTTTAGTAGCTTAGCATCGGGGAATAAACATAACCCTCTCACATCTAGCATATATTCTTCGATTCCTTTTACCTTTCTAAGGACCTTCTCCATCTGGTCAATTTTCTTGACTAATGCAGACTCTTTGGACTGAGCGGTATTTTCTTCCTCAACTATCACCTGCCGAGGATTCTGCGGTGGTGGTGGAACGACTTGTGGTCCATCGGGGACTTGATTGTCATCCTAAAAGTCCTCGGCATTCTCATTCGTGTCATCTGGTTGCCCATTCATGACGGGGATACGGGCTTGGATCGCCCAAATCTGTGCTTGGCACTGCACTTGGGTCTAGGTCTGCTGTTTTATAGCCCGCTGTATCTCGGTAATAGCCCTCATCAAGGCTGTCAGATTAACTTCGTTCTCTGCCATATCTATTGATTCGAAATTTCTATGAAGTTTGCCTGATTCTGATCTTACCCAAACTCATGTCAACTGTACTTTTCCTGGATCAATGGTAACCCACAGAAAAACCTAGATCCCACAAGAAGAACAACCAGTCTCAGAGATTTTTCAAAAGAATTCAGACAACAGACAACAAATATCCCAGAAACCCAAAACAGCTGAAACTGAAATAATGCCCATGTCGGGCTTATGCCACCAGCATAACAACTTAACATCTGAAAACCCGGGATGAGAACTAAAGCAGATAGATCAACAAAGTTCTAGAGGAAAGGTTTTATCTAGGCGGACGGCGTTCTGGCAAAAAAAACTATTCTATCCCTCAAGAGGCTGGTTCGACCTATGAGTCTAAAGAGCATAACGGTAGAAAACTTTTCTCACATAGGTTGAAAGAAAGGGGTTCAAGAAAGCTAGCCTAGACTAAACAAAATGGGATATAGAATTAGCAACCCGAGCAAAACCCAAAAGGGGGAAAATTAATCTTAAAAGGTCTAAACGAAACGCAAGCATGACCCCGGGAAGAAGCCTAATACATTAACAGGGAAGAACTGATAATCTAAGAAGGACCTGGAGAAGAGAGAGACTATCCCAGAGGTGTTAAAATGAAACACGGGCATCACCCCGAGGAGAGAACTACGGTATGAGAAACTGATCAGGGTGAAGGAAGAAATCCGGGTAAGAACCTGAAGGCAAAAAACTAATCTAATCAAAGGATAACAGAGAGTCCAGACCGAACCCGAAGAAAGAACTAGTCTAATCCGAACAAATAATCTTAACAAAATAAAATCAAAACATACAATAATAAATAAAAAAATACATAATCCTACTGGGTTAGAAGCACCTAATTGGGGGGTTCTAAGTTTACTATATGCAAGAGGCCGATTTTGGTCAATTGAACATGGTACCATCTGAATAGAACCAGGTATGTACCTAGAGTGGTGCAGGACATGGTCAAACAGTATGCCCGAACTCTTTTATTGCACCTATGATAGCGTACAGTCAGTAAGACTTACCCGTCTTTCTAATAATTCTCGAAATGGATTAACGTTTAGGGCATCAGGTCAACCAGGCAGAGAGGTTGAAGAACAATGCATATGCATGCGAAAATGCAAATGAGAAATTTTATTAAGAACCAATGATATTTTGAAGTCTAGCCCTCTTATTTGATTTTGAAAACTAGTCCCCAGCAGAGTCGCAAGAAAATACTGTGGCGTTGGGATTTAGGGAGTTATTTTGCAAAATGTTCAAAAATAAAGAATTCAAAAAATATTTAGAAAAATCTTTTAACACCTTGAAAACAAAATTTTGAAAACCTCTTTTTGTTGAAAATGGAGTCGCCACTTAGTTTTTGAGAAAAACTAAGAAAAAAAAATGGCTTACTGATCTTAAAAATGTTAACCAGATAAAAAAGGAGTCGGGGGCTAAGATACGAATCGGAAAAGGTGTTAGGCACCCCGTTCGCCCAACTTTAAGGTTAGCCTCTACTAATCATCATTGGTTCTTTAATAGAATTTCTCAAATGCATACAAATAAAAAAAATTGAGGTAAATAGAGAATATCCAAAATCAAATATGAAAAATACATAAAATATGTACATAGTACTCCAAATTAGAGCAAATAAAGGGATAAAATTCTAAGTCTTACAGCATGTAATTTCTATCTAAATGATACATGAAACATACTCACATGCAATATTCACAAAAAATAAACTAAACTATCATAATTTTCATAGAAGAACAAAAATATGGTTGAAAATGCTAAAAGTTACCTAAGCATGAGTTATTGATAAGATAAGCTAAACTATTCTAAACATGCATCCTAAAGAACATAATCAAAACATGCATATTACAAAAGTTAACATTAAAGAGAAACTAAATGTAAAAAGATGCATATAAATTACAAGAAATCTTATTAACAAATAAAATAACATAAGGATTTTATAACAAAGAGAATTTTAAAAGGAAGAGGAAATAAGAAAAGAGTTTATGAGAAAAACATATTAAAATGAAAAAAATAGAAAATGTTATTAATTGAACGAAAGAGAAAATCTAACTATTTACATTTTAAAAAGAAATAAAAGAAAACAAAAGGGAAGAAAATTACACTAACGTGAATGAAATGTAGCTTAAAAAGACTTTTATGATTTTTATTGGTTTAATGATGACAAAAATAATGAAAATGAAAAAAAAATGCTAGAAAGGAAAGTTATACTAACATTAAAAGGAAAAGAAAAATAAAAAATAAAAGCTTTCTTATGAACATTGTTATTTAAGAAAAGAAAATGAAATAGAACATTAGAAAAAGAAGACAAATGCTAGAAAATTAAATTTATACTAATAAAAGAAATTGAACAACATTAAAATAAAGGTGGGAAGGAAAAGAAGAGAAAAATAAATCTATTAAAAGAGTACTAAATTAATGCTTAAAAAAAAAGGAAATCAAATTAATGTTACTAGAAAAGAAAAGGAAAAAAAATAAATGCTAATAAAGAAAATTAAACTAATGCTAGAAAAATAAAAAAATTAAAACGACCTTTTAACTTAAATGTGAAACGTAGTATTAATTACTACATTTACATAAATGTAGATACCTTATTATAACAATTAACAACATTATTGAGTCATAATTGTCAAAATATATTAGCACTAATTAACGATTTGATTAAACTACATTCAAATAAACAAATAGATAAACAAGTAAGCTAAATGAAAGAAATGCTAGAACATAAATAAGGCAATTTATAAGCAAAACAAGAGTATAATGAAAAAAAATGTATGAATTGAAATTAAAATTTTAACCTGATCACTCCAAAAGAGAAAAATTAGAGTTAGAAAGACCAGGGATCCAAACAAGGTACCGAAATTGCGGAATCCTCAAGTAGGGAATGTGCTTCAATTGGTCAATCCTCGGGTGGTGATCCAAGTAATATAAGCTTCAATGTAGGTGTTGGAGGTTCGGGACTCGGTATCTCGGCAGGGCTTCGGCATCGGGGCTCGGAATCGCTCGATATATCGGCAGTCTCTCACTTAAAATTCGTACTGAAAACGTATGCTGGAGTACGATATTTATAGAATTCTTCAACCAATGAGGTATTGCCACATTTTGGGATACATCAGGTCATTTGGAGTTGGTGGTTGCCACAATCAAAGATGGTGGTCGCCATGTTTTTAGAAGGTTCCTCAAAGTTTTATGGCGGTCGCCACAATGGGAGTGGGCGGTCGCCATGATGGAAGGTGGTAGTCGTCACTTTGGGTTAGGGTTTCTACAAAGATCTATGGTGGACGCCATGAAGAGAGTTGGCGTTTGCCTTACTTGGGCAGCAAGTTTCGATGGTTTGTCAAAATTTTATTGGTTTGAAGGTTTTGGGTTCAAATATCGAGCTTGGATCACTTCCCAATGATCGTACGGAGGCACTAATCCATCTGTTTTTATCATCAGATTCGCTTAAGATTAGGCAGGGTCAAATTAGGGTGTCTACAAACGACGATAACAAACAAGATGAGGATGGGACCAACCAATGCTTGGCATGTCGAGGTGCTATGGCGCAGCTTTGACATATATGACGCGATGTGGGAATGCGAGGCGATTATTCGACATTTCTACCTGCACCTCTTTGATTAGGCCATAGAATGTAGGTGTTGTATTTTCTCTTTTGTTTAGTGTTGTAGTTGTTTATGTG
Source organism: Heliamphora exappendiculata (assembly GCA_034768845.1). Taxonomy (NCBI): domain Eukaryota; kingdom Viridiplantae; phylum Streptophyta; class Magnoliopsida; order Ericales; family Sarraceniaceae; genus Heliamphora; species Heliamphora exappendiculata. Next base: position 27,885 of record JAOTRH010441900.1, read on the forward strand.
TTGTAGGCAAATTTTGCGAACTGTTTGAAAATTCTTGTACCAGTTATGAATCAGAGATGAAATGAAAATGTTACAGTTAATTCTCTACAAGTAATTTTACAACCCTACCATTAACTCCACAAGATCCCAAAACATGAGAATTAACCAAGAACTGAAATAATCTGCAAAACCATAACTCTCTTTGTTTTTAAGATGGCTGCTAGACGATCAAATTACCGACAAGCTAATGGACCCATAGACAACAAAGTGCCGGGATTAGCCCAAGTGTTGCGAGAACTAGCCACTAGCATCAATCGTTCTATCTTACGCGATCGAGCGTGGTTCATATCCGAGATGGGTAGGCAGCGAGCCCCGACGTTTAGAGGAGGAACAGAACCTGGGAAGGCAGAAGAGTGGTTAAGGGCGATCAAGAAGTTGTTTAATTCTATGGGAATTCAAGCCAAAGCAGACCGCGTAGCCTTGGCAGCGCACCTACTAGAAGGAGAAACGGATCATTGGTGGTCCTCAATCAACAACACGCGGGGCATGGCAACTCTAGCTTGGGACCAGTTTGAGGACTTGTTCTTGGAAAAGTATTTCCCAGCTCCCTTCTGTCAGGCACAAGTTCGTGAGTTTTTGGATCTTAAACAAGGCTCGATAACAGTAACGCAGTACGTGAATCATTTCGAGGAGTTAAGTCGCTTTGCCGTAACCCTAATACCTTATGAGGAGTCTAAGGCAAGGAAGATTGAATGGGGCCTGGAGCCATCTGTTCGAACCAGGGTGATTTGTCTGCAACTTTCTACATACACTCAAGTAGTACGGGCCGCTTTGCTTGCTGAAGCCTATCTAGCTTACTCAAGAAAGATTTGAAACCAAAAGAAATGAAGTACCAGCTTTGGAAGGCCTGCAAGGAGCAATAAACTATTCGTTCCTAAGAAACCATACTACCTAGAGTACAGACAAGTGCAATCAAGGAATCCCTCCGCGACATCTGTGGTATACTTCGGATGTCGTCAACCAGGGCATAGGAGGACTAATTATCCACAGAGGGATCAAAACAACCAACCCCAACAATGGAGGAAGCCTCAGAATCAACTACCAAGAAACCTACAACCTGTTCAAGTTGCCCGGCGAGCAGCTAACCCACCCAATGGAAGAGAAAGGCCACCACACAATGCAATTCAGAAACCCCTAGGAGGTTCAAACAATGGGATAAGGAACGGGAACAATAGGAACAATAATATTAACCGACTTATGGGAGGACGTATCTTTGCCTTGCAAGAAGAGGAGGAGGAGGAGGACAACCAGGTCATACAAGGTATGTTTGTATTGTTTAATACCTTAGTTAAATTGTTGTTTGATTTAGGAGCATCCCATTCCTTTATACCTTTAGCCTGCATGAATTCTTTGTTCTTGGAACTTGAGGCCCTAGACCAGACCCGAAGCATTATCACACCCTTAGGAAGTTTAGCACGAGTAGATTCCGTTTGTAGAGCGTGTACGTTGCGAGTAACCCACGCCCTGATGACTTGTGACCTACGAGTGATGGACTTTAACAGGTACGACGTAATTTTGGGAATGGATTGGCTCTCCGAACATCGCGCTATTATGGATTGCCGACAAAAGAAACTTTGGGCGCAAGCAGAGGATGGAACTACCGTGCGAATTCAAGGAGAACGACGCAAAGTCTTAACCCCGAGTAGTGCGAAAGAGCGTGAATCGAATAACTTCGTAAGAAGATTAACCTGTCTGCTCGCTAGTGTAAACGTTTCACCAACCCTCAAGTTACCACGAGTTGTGTGTAAAAATGAAGATGTATTCCCGGAGGAGCTACCTGCATTACCCCCGCACTGTGAGATCGAGTTTTCGATAGAGCTCCAACCTGGAATTGCACCGATTTCGATCGCAGCACACCGGATGGCTCCCGCTGAGCTAAGAGAATTAAATGACCAACTTCAACAATTTCTTAGTAAGGATTTTATTCGTCCAAATACATCGCCATGGGGAGCACCAGCTGTTGGAGGCAATACTGCCAAGATCATTATTTTTGAAAAACAATTATCGATAAAAAATTAATTGGACAGGCAAACGGCAAAACGGGCTCCAGATAAAACTTTTGACAAAGAACGGTTAAAATAAAACCCGTGCAACCAAAGTTAATTTAGATGAATACTTCTTATCGATCTAATCTTCAACTGCAGCTTGATTCCAAGTTGAAACTCCAGTCAAATCTTCTATTGTATTCCCTTACGCGATCCTCGAACGTAGTGTTGATTACGATCCTCTGAGAACTCGTACCGATAGAACCCCGATATATTTAAGTCTTTGAAAGACAAAAATAATATCATAATAATATATGAGATATCTGAACTATCAATTCTATCAATCTCTAACTGGTTCAACCTACCCGCATATATATAGGGCTATAACAAGGACTTGGGGAGTAATTATCAGTAAGACTTCTAGTGGGACACAAACACCTACTAGCGGTTTCTGCAATTAAAGAAATACGCATAGCGGTATTTTTAATTTTCATAAAACACTGAATTACAGTTCACACCACTAAAGAACTATAATTGCACTCTAACTCATAATCTCAAGACCTTCTTGTATTGAGCTCCTGTTATTAAATGCTTATCATTTCTCCTCACGTTAAGATTCTCGATACCTGCCAATTTAATTTAATCGGCATCTTGATATTTCTTAAGCCCTTCCGCTTAACTTATTTGAGCGCCGGATAATTAAATATACCTGTAGGGTTTGGCCTGGTCAAAACTTATAAGCATCCTTAAGGGGGTATTGTCAATCCCGATCATCAGGACGTAGATTCCGTCAATAATTAATATTTTTCATATAAATAATACCGCTATCCAACTCGCCGGGAATATAGACCCATATAAGATCGCACCATCTAATGAATCAAAACAACGAATATTAAATATATGCAAATCAATAATTATTTCAGAATTAAGAGGATAAGTACTATTCATAATAACCTTGGAGTGTGAATTAATTTATATAGTCAGTAGTAAGTACTAAATTAATTACCCAAAATATCACGTTCAATATACACACAGTGTATTGGCACAGATAGTCGGAACAATAGACGACGCTATTATCTATTCCCCGTAACCAAGACAGGCCTACTAAAATTCTGCGTCACAGTCGTACCGATGGTATGTCAATTTTCATCTAAACTGTGAACATAAAACTTATATTCTGTAAGAACTTAAAATCTGGTCTTCTGTGTATAAGTCGTACTCTACACACCATATTAAATACTATACTGAATATTATGCATCCATACATATCAAAAAAATGATACGCATACATTGCTCATAAAGATTCTCATAAAATAAAAAATTAATTTTATTAAAAATAAAATTAAATACTAAAAACATAATTTTCAGTATACCGACCCTAACAATCTCTCACTTATACTCAAAACTATGCTGCAATACATCTGACTCACATGCCCTTTACATGGCTATCAAAAATTTTAGCCGGTAAGCTCTTTGTAAAGGATTTGCAAGGTTGTCTCCTGATGTAAGCACTATGTTTGGCTGGAAATCTGAGTCTGTGTATCCCAAAAGGTATCGTCAGCCTGGTAAATCAATAGATAATCCTTAGTCCTTTTAAGGTACTTGATTATATATTCTTTACCGCAGCCTAATACTCCTGCCCTAGATTAGACTGATATCTGCTAACCATGCCAACGACAAACCAGATGTGGGGTCTTGTGCAAAGCATAGCATACGTGAGGCTTCCTACTGCTAAAGCATAAGGAACTACCTTCATCCTCTCTATCTCATCAGGTGTCATAGGGCACTGATCCTTGAATAGAGTGATTTCATGCCTGAAAGGGAGAAACCCTTTCTTGGAATCCTGTATGCTAAAACGAGCAAGGATATCATCGATATATTTTTCTTGTGATAAGCCCAACATCCTTTATTTCTGATCTCACATATTCTTGATCCCAAGGATGTGACTGACTTCTTCCAAGTTCTTCATATCGAACTGCCCAGATAACCATACTTTAACCATAGATAATGCACCCACATCGTTTTTGATGAGCAAGATATCATCTACATAAAGTACTAAGAAGATCACCACGCTTCCTCCACGCTTCTTGTATACACAAGACTCATCCGGACTTTAATCAAAATCATAAGACTTCATAACTTGATCAAACCGAGTGTTCCAAGACCTCGATGCCTACTTAGGTCCATAAATGGATCTCTTAAGCTTACACAACATGTGTTCCTGGCCCTTTGCAATGAATTCGTCTGGTTATATCATGTAGATGCACTCGTCAAGACTTTTTTTAAGAAAATCTACCTTAACATCCATTTGCCAGATGAGCGACAATGGATAAGAGAACCTGGATAGACTTAATCATGGCTACCGGCGAAAAGGTTGCCTCATACTCGATCCCTTCTTTCTGAGTGAACCCTTTAGCAACAAACCTAGCTTTGAAGGTTTTAATCTTCTCGTCTACTCTTCTCTTGCTCTTATAGATCCACTTGCATTCAATGGGTTTTATCCATTCGGGTGGTTCTACAAGTTTTTAGACCTAATTGTAATACATAGATTCTATCTCTGAATTCATAGCCATTTGTCAAAGATTTGCATCTTTGTCTTGTAGTGCTTCATTGTAATTATAGGGCTCGGTATCCAGTTCTTTCGGGATCCTGTCAAAAGATTCTTCCAAGAACATATACCGGTCAGGTTGATGAACAACCCTCCCACTACGACGAGGCACTACCTGTGTCTGTGTACT
>JAOTRH010441911.1:0-32644 GCA_034768845.1 Heliamphora exappendiculata
ATATATATATATATATATATATATATCACTGCTCCACCTCCAACTGCAAGCTGCGTAGCCACCACCGTCGGCCAACGGCACCGCCACCACCGGCGACCCCCTCACCGCCGCCTCTCACTGTCTCTCTGTCTCTTTGTCTCTCTCTCTCTCTCTCTATATATATATATATATATATATATATTTAAGCGCGGCCCGCCTAAGCCCACCCAAAAGCCCGAGGAAAAGCCCAGGTCCGAGGCTCGAGCTCGTAGCCCAAACTCGAGCCCTTTACTCCTAGGGCCTGGGCCGACCTCCGGACAAAAAAGCCCGGCCCGGCTCGACCCGAAGATTTGGCAGGAGCCCGCCGGGCTTGGCCCACCCGGTCCATGGCCGGGCCGGGCACAAATTACACCCCTAATCATAGGATAAAACCTTACATGATGTAATTTGTTGAAATTTATTGTTGAATGTGAGGATGATATCATTGATACGCAACTTTAAAATAGAAACAAATTTGACTTAGTTTATGTGCTGTGGCGGGTTGCTCCCACAAATTATAAGCAAGGATATAAAATGTCTTGCAAGTCATTTGAAAGACTTTACGCTAAATAAAATTAAAAGTAATTGACCTTAGATGTTGAAACTCTTGAAATGTACTTCTCCAATTATAAAAAATATTTGGAAGAATTTTTTTCCTCCAAATCTGGTTCATATATTCGCTATAAAGAGAAATTTGAGGATTAGATCTTTTTTTAGAACTCGTAAGGGTTTTAGTCTTACCATATTTATTTTACTAGTTTTAATTACATCATAAATTAGAATAAAATTTTATGATTGATTTATCCTTATTTATAAGATTTAATTTTTATTTTCTATCATATTTCAAGTTTGAATTTTAGAAGTCTAAACCCTAACAATCTAAACCCTAGCTGTTGCCTCTATATTCTTCATTTTCTACTATAGCAACACCGCCTCTCTCTCTCAACAAAACTGAAGCTCCGCCATCCCCTCGTTGCCACCGCTCCGCACCACCACAGTCGCCCTCACCATCGTCATTGCCTATGCCGCCCCTCACTACTGACATGAGTCATCTCTGTCGTGGCCAGATCTCACCATAACTGTCAAGGACAGATCTCGCCGCCGTCACCCCTCACCGCTGCCGCCACCAAACCTCCACCGCCTTCATGTTTGTCCTTCTTTACCATCACTGTCTGCCCCTCTGTCGCTACCCAAACATCCGTTGATTTCATCCTTGTTCTTCTCACGTGCGAACAGTTTACAAAGAGAGTAAGGCGTCGTCCACCCTCGCCGTCGTCCTCCATCGTAGGCTTCCTACTGATACACGTATCAGCTGTGTTTATAATGCATGATAAAAAAATGCAAGGTAAACTATCAACTGATACATCGATCAGTTATATTTGTGCTGCAGTGATCAGAAAAAATTATAATCAAGAGTGCCAAGTGATACATGTATTAGTTATATCTATATTGCAGTAACAGCCAAAATAGAAAATAGAGTGCTAACTGATACATATTTCAGCTATGTTTGCTCTGCAGTGAACTTTTTTTTGTCTCAATTTGATTTGATTTCTTCTTTCTTATTACTGCTTATGTTGCTACAAGTAAATTCATTCTAATATATGCCCACATTCACTTGCATTTTGTATTTTCATACTAATAATAATAAAAATAAAATATAGTTTTGAGATCTTATTAATTATCAAATAATATGATTATAATTACCTACAATAGGAAAAAGCTGGTTTGCTACACATGTTTATTCCATAAATCAATTGGTTACTGATATCAAAATTTATATCATCAAACATTAAATATGGGACAAGTAAGTTAATTAGTATTTTTCCCTCTAACTGTAAGAAGCCCAAACATGTGAAAGAAATTAATTATTTCCCTATAAAAAATAAATTAATAATTATAATATGGCCCTGTTTGCATCATTTTTGCCGATCGAAATGTGTATTTATTTTTTTGAAAAATACTGGAACTCTTTATACACATTGCCTTCAAAAACTTTTTTGAAAAAAAAAAGAAAATAAGTTATTTTTCAACTAATACCAAAAAGACATTCAAAAACTTTCGAAATATGTTTTCATTAAAAAATGAGAGTTTTATGAAAATAATTCGTGTTTTTAAATAATTAATAATTTTTGTTCTTAAATATATAAAACAAAAACTAAATCCGAAACCCATTGAAATGAACAAATAAAAGATCGAGATTGCCAAATGACATCTTTGAAGATTATACGACACCAAAATTGTCTGCTTGGAAAGGCTAACTTGGGAAAAGAGAAAACAATTCCAAAGTGTCATTCTGTAACGCCCCGATTTTTAAAATAATAAACCTATGTGGAAGATAAATAATAATAAAAGAGAGTTTTATTCGAAAAACAAATCTAAAAAAAGTGTCATTTCATACCTAATGACGCCCAAGTGAGAAAAGTCTACAAATCTCCTTTTTAAAACAAATTCCTAAATTTTGAATAAGCTAAAAAGTGAGACAAAACAAACATTTGAATGAAAAATAACCCATTTCAACTCAAATACTAAAAAAAAAACATATTTAATGTCTTAATATTACATCTAAACTGAGGACCATAAACCAAAATACAAACTCACGTCTTTACATGTATACAAAATATGAATCCATGGCCTTAAGGCCTTACAAACGGGTTACTCCAACCCAAAAATACATTTATCCAAATATTAAATACAAGAATTTTATTTACAAGAAATATGTAATTCTACCAATCTAAACAAAAAGGGGTCCCCATGGTCGTACTTCTCAATCCATAGCTTTCTTTCAACTATTACATGAAATGTTGTTAAATAACATGAGCCGAGACTCATAGGAAAAACACTAATAATGAATGTATGCACGATATGCGAGGATGGTTATACAAAATGCAACATTTAGTTTTATCAAAACTAATCCCGTTTTCCATCAACTAAACCCATTTCACATAACCGATTTTCTTTATGCAAGACAAACCCAATTTCCCTCTCCAAGCCATCATTTAGTCTTTTATCTCACTTTCATTATCCATCCACATTATTAATTTCATTCTTCGAGTTCAACAACCCAAAATTCCCAATTTCCATCTCATTATATAGTTTTATAAACCCAAGTTTAATTATTCATTGATTTAATTAAATACCAAGCCCAGACGGCGCCTATAGACCCATGCGCATTTATCACTACCAGGCTACGAGAGGCCCAATGAATAAATACCCATCCTATAACCCAACACGGAGAGCGCACATTTTCGATTTCTTTAGAAAACATCGATTGGTGGGTTATCCAAGAGTACGCTTTTACAGGGATTAACCAGAATGAAGTGCCTACCTTACATTGCACAAGTTTTTAGTCTTTCACCAAGAACTAACTCGTGCCCAAACTTAATTATCCAATCCATTCACAAGGTACGTTAATTAAGTCATCCACATTTTAAACCAACAAGAGTTCAACCGTCAGCCCGGTTCTTCTCGTCTAACCCAACACCATTAAGGTTTCAATTATCAACAATTCGAATATCTTTATCATTCTCATATTTGAAAAAACATAGGGAGATACAATCAATTTTCATATCTTACACCATAATTCACAACCCACAATTTATGGAATTTATTCAGAATTCTCAACTCGATGATACACCATTTTTATCAATTTTAAATATTTTATGAAATTAACACATCTATGATGTAATACAAGTCCCAAATTCTCAAAAATCCAACTAATTTCACCATTCGGGTCCAATGACCCCAAAAAACCCTAATTGTTTTCATGATTTTGGCAATAATAAAATCCTAACATTTCAAAACACAAATTAAAGGTTTCGACAACCCAAAATTTACTAAATCATTCATCAATTTCTTCATTTAATCATTTAATCTCAAAACTCCCATTTTTCATGGATTAAACCCAAAACCAAACACTAAGCTCTCATTTTTCAAATTCAACCATATTTAACCACAATAATGATTTAAAAACATCTTATATTATTCACAAGTTCAAGATTCATTCAAACCTACCATCAAACCCGAGCCTAGAGTTTTAAAACATCATTTTCATACTTTTATGTATATATTTTTAAATATGCAACTCATATCGCATATATATTTTCAAGGATAGTCATAGATCCTACTTCTTTGAAGCTCTAGCAACTAAAATCAAATCCGAACAAGTTTCAATCGACCGAAACCTCAAACTAAACGGTAAAAAACGAGCTTCCATGCCAAGCTCAACCCTCAAATGGATGTCCACTGGGAGAGAGGCAAGAAATCCACTCTTGAGGAGCTAGGAATGCTCCAAGAACCACCAAAATCAACTCTAGAATTTAATATTTGGTTTGGAGATAGAGAAGAGAGGAGAAAATGAAGAAAAAAGCCTTAAACTCGATTTTTAAGCTTCTCCCCGTCACGGTCCGTCTGGATGCCCTTAATCCCGTCCGGACGCAAAACACATAGACCAGACTTTCGTCTGCCCTCAATTTTCGTCTGGATGCCGTCCAGATGCAAAACTTTCTAGTCCATTTCTGTCCGGACGCCTATATTTTTCATTCGGGCAAACTTTTCATTGCACTGAGTCCTAACTTTAAATGATCATATCTTCTTCATTCGAACTCTAAATAGGTCAATTCTTGTATTCAAATTGAAGCCACGAAAGTCTACTTTCTAATTGTTCTAGTCTCAAAAAAATTCATTTTATACTAAAGGTCATGACCAAAATAGTGAAGATATATCATTTTTCTTCACACATTTTTCGCATATTTTTGTCTGAACTTCTTTTTGAAACATTATTTTTTTACCAAACATGTCATGACATGTTTTAATTAATATTTTTAAATTACAAGGAACCGGGTCCTACAATCTCCCCCACTTAAGAAATTCTGTCTCTAAAATTCAACACTAGAACTTGAGTCAACTGCCCTGTCGTTAACTGCTCACAATCTCCCCAAGAATGACGTCTTACAAGTGAGGTTATCCAAACGTCGTAGGGTTGAGATCTAACTCACACCACCAAGGTATCGAAACACAAGCCTCACCGGATGCGACCAACACAAGAGATCAAACGCATAGCACGAAACTAATCCACAATCAGAATTGGTTTCAAACGCTTTCCACTTATGCCCGTAAGGACTATGACTTTTCTTTGAACTGCCGCAAACTAGTTCATCCTTATACGAAAATGCACACCGTGGACAATTCCCGTAAGTCCAGGCACACGTCATTAAACCTTGACCTTGGTCACAAAGATTCACATGCATCGTACCCAAAATCTTCTTCAAGTTTTCGAGACCAACTGTTAACTATAAACTTGGAGCCATGTCATCTCTCTACGCACGTTAGAAACGCCATCACCAAGGCTGAAGAGATACTCATTCCCGAGCAAAGGGAACAAACATCTAGTTCTATAGAAAGGAACTCACTCAACTCATTAGAAACTCCAAAGAACACATTTTATTCTCATGATCTGCAAACACTTCATCTAAACCTTCACCCTTTACCAAACCTCAACTAGATCCTCAACTCACATCCCGCGAAAATACTAGGTGTCACACCATCGTCAAGGCCAAAACTCCACATCATCGAGATTACCATCCTGGCACCAAATCTATTAAGATCAGTATAGTCACATGAAATTAATGAGCCACTTCGGCCAAATACGCTATATAGACAACAAGCTCCACAGATATATACTTTCCTACTAACCACACCATATGCTGCATTATCACGTATACACGTAAACCCATGTTTTTTGATCACTGTGTAACTCTCGTATTCATAACATTCCACATTTGGTTATTAAATTTTAGGTTGTTCTCAATCACTCCGTTCATCAACACATACACATGCCTCCACGTCTTACCTTTATATATGTACCATACGTATCTCCATTCTCTATTTCGATGGTGACCACACAAAATTCAGCAATTTCTCACCAACACCACTGAACCAAGTACAGAGAGCCACATCGATGAAAAATTTTCAAAGGCAAATTCCTTGTGACTCACTCCTAAACCACACTCTTATTACTTTTTAGCTCGCTTGCACTTAACTCACATCTCTGCCACAAGCGGTAATCAAACACCACTCTAAGAGAACTAAACAGTTCAATACGCCAAACAAAACGCAAATCGATACTCCTGAAAGATTATCAGGAACTCATAGTGTGAACAACTCGGTCACTAAAACCTCTGCAAGGATCTTATTCGAACGAGAGATGAGGGAATTGTCATTCCCATACTAACTAGAACATGCATTACATAACTATCAAACTACCTTCAATTAACCTTTGCAGACATAGGTTTTATGCCTCAACACTAACTACTCCTTTATCAATGCCATAGAAATATGATACCTCAAGGGACACAACCCGGAAGCTCATACTCACAGGGTAGAGCAAACAAACCTTCACCAGGAAGCTACGAGGAACCAATCTCACAATCCCAGGATAGCGATGATACATATTCACAAGGCACAACCGAAAAGACCACAAAAGGGGCACAAGGTTTATAGAAATTCTAACCTCCTTAGAAAACTGCCAAATCAAGAATCAATCAAAGGTCCCGACATTCATATTTAACAAAAATAAATAGCTTACACATGATAACCATCCACGAGGTAGCCCTCTCCGCTTAGAAAAATCAGAACGTCAACCAGAGACTCCCACACAACACTGTCACATTCTAGGGTAACCATCTCATACTCAATTCAAGAGGACACTACCCGTCTGTCCTTAGAATGACATTGAATATCACAATACAAATGCTGCCGACCCCAACCACAAAGATTATACCACTCGTCACACTAAATTCTTCAACTTAGGCCCCACTTATACACATCAAATATCATTAACTTCCTTACACCTCAAACAATGCATCTCGAGTGTCTACAAGCCCATCACTGGGTATCCACAAAGTCAAAACACTACATGTTCCCATTACACTAAGGTCTCACCTCATAAAGATGCACTACACAAAACTAACTCCTAATAGGTAAATAGCAGTCCTGTTACAACCTTGTGCTCATAGCTCAGGCAACCCACAAAAGAAAACGTAAGGCACTTAACCGAGAAAGGCCAAAGTTGAGACTTCCCATCCAAATTATCCATCACTCCCACGAATACACAAACATCTTCAACACTCTCAAGTTTTAGCATAAAGAAGACGGTGCATAGTTTAAATCTAAGGATTTTCACATGCCAACCATAGACCACTCAAACCACTGAGGTACACTATTTACTCTTTACTACTCCATGCTTCACCCATATGGATAAGACAACATAATCACATCTAAGCCTTAAATCAGGACACAAACAACCATCATCCCCTCGTAGGACATTACACCTGTCGACGTAACATTCTAAAACAATCGAGTCAACCACACCAACAACATCTATCACGGGCCTCTCAAGTTTTGTGCATTTAACAGTGGCAAGGACACTAAAAAAAGACCACGTCTTCACGTGAAAAGACCCGACACTACCCACACCTCAACTTCATCTTGGCATACATCCTTATACTCACCAAGCACAGTTTCCGAGCACAACCTCCTAACCATAAAGACAACGACTAAAACGAAAAGCCTTTACTTACATAAAATTCCCGAAGGACCTTTACTCGTCGCACACCAGAACTGTAACCAGTACCAACACATATCCATACATACCTACGACTTCATTGTTAACCCATCGAGCACATTTCACTGCTGCTCATCTGTAACTCAACTCCCACATCCCAATAAGAAACATAACTTAGCAACATGCTAAGGAAAGGATATAAGAGTTCCCAGGTAAGCTTTTAAAGAATCGTGACATCACAATGACTGCTAACAACAGCCCACAGGGTAAGGGATACCCCCAAAATTGTTTACGTTTAGCAATTTCAAAATACGTTAGGCTAATGATTATTACGCTCCCATCCACTATGTTACCGTTTATACCCCATTTTTGAGTACATGGCTTAAGACATAGCATGGCTCATAACGTACAAAGTCCTCAATACACCCAAAACCAGATCACATATCCCAATTCTCTACAATAATCAAACAATTATACATGCCTCAACAACACCGGGACAACACCACGACAATAAAAAAAATACAACGGGCAACTAACTAGGACCAACACCAACTCATGTGGTTATCATAACCTACAAGCAAGTTCTACTACGCATAAAGCGGTCAACACTCAACTCATGAGTTCACCCCATAGCAATCAACGAAAACTAGATCGCACTTTCGTATTCCATACCACAACCCCGATTACAATCTCACAATAGCCCTACAGGCACAACTTCTATATACAAGACGCTATAAAACTTAACAATATCAGGTCACATCACATCAACATGTATCCACGTACTGAGGAGATCCCTTAGAAATGACACACCAATCCGAGTGACTCATTTGGATTTCCCTCTAGGATAGACGTCGGCCAAACACCTTTCTAACTCGAACCCTAAACTAGTCAACCAGACGCCCAAGGCCAAGACACGTCATCGTAAAGATCCAACCTTCATACCCAAGTTTCACATAACATACAAATGTCAAGTACATCCATAATTTTATGCTAACACACCAATACATGAATATCACACATCAATGCAAACTCCCACGCAATGGATCAACCACTCCCACAGTTCCTAAGTATTTAAACCTATAACTCTGATACCAATATGTAACGCCCCGATTTCCAAAATAATAAACCCATGCAGAAGATAAATAATAATAAAAGAGAGGGATTTATTGTGAAAAAAAATCTAAAAAATGTGTCATTTCATACCCAAGGATGCCTAAGTGAAAAGTCTACAAACCCCCTTTTAAAACAAACCCCAAAATTTTAAATGAGCTAAAAAGTGGACAGAACATACATTTGAATAAAAAATAACTCCTTTCAACTCAAATACTAAAAAAAATATTTTAATGTCTTAGTACTACATCAAAACTGAGAACTGAGAACCAAAACACGAATCTACGTCCTCACATGCATACAAAATAAGAATACATGGCCTTAAGGCCTTATAAATGGGTTACTTCAACACACAAATACATTTATCTAAATATTCAATATAAGAATTTTATTTACAAGAAATATGTAATTCTACCAATCTAAACAAAAAGGGGCCTTCATAGTCGTACTTCTCAATCCATAACCTTCTTTCAACTATCACATGAAATGTTGCTAAACAACATGAGCCGAAACTCGTAGAAAAAAGATTAACAATGAACGTATGCATGATATCCAAGGATGATTATACGAAATGCAACATATAATTTATCAAAACTAACCCCGTTTCCCATCAAATAAACCCATTTCACATAACCAATTTTCTTTATGCAAGACAAACCCAATTTCCCTCACCAAGCCATCATTTAGTCTTTTATCTCACTTTCATTGTCCATTCACATTATCAATTTCATTCTTCGAGTTCAACAACCCAAAATTTCCAATTTTCATCTCGTCATATGGTTTTACAAACCTAAGTTTATTCATTGATTTAATTAAGTACCAAGCCCGGACGACGCCTATAGACCTAGGTGTATTTATCATCACCAGGCCACGTGAGGTCCAGTGAATAAATACCCATTCTATAGCCTAACACGAAGAGCACACATTTTCAATTTCTCTTAGGAACATCGATGGGTGGGCCACCCAAGAGCACGTTTTTACGGGGATTAACCCGAAGGAATGAGTTACCTTACATTGCGCAAGTTTTTGGTCTTTCACTGAGGAGCAACTCGTGCCTAAACTTAATTATCTAATCCATTCACAAGGTACATTAATTAAGTCATCCACATTTTAAACCAACACGAGTCTAACTGCTAACCCGATTTCTCTCGTCAAACCCAACACCATTAAGATTTCAATTATCAACAATTCGAATATCTTTATCATTCTCATATTTGAATTAACATAGGGATATACAATCAATTCCCATATCTCACACCATAATTCACAACTCACAATTAATAGAATTTATTCAAAATTCTCAACCCAACGATACACAATTTTTATAGATTTCAAAGATTTATGAAATTAACACATCTATGAAGTAATTCAAGTCCCAATTTTTCAAAAATTCAACTAATTTCACTATTCGGGTCCAATGACCCCAGAAAACCTTAATTTTTCCATGATTTTGACAATAATCAAATCCTAACATTTCAAAACACAAGTTAAAGATTCCCACAACACAAGATTTTCTAAATTATTCATCAATTTCATCATTTAATCCTTTAATTTTAAAATCCCCACTTTTCATGGATTAAACCCAAAATCCATTTTTCATGGATTAAACCCACAACCAAACCTTAACCATAACCTTTCATTTTTCAAATTCAACTATATTTAACCACAATAATGATTTAAAAGTATCTTAAATCATTCACAAGTTCAAGATTCATTCAAACCTACCATCAAACCCAAGCCTAGGGTTTCAAAACATTATTTTCATGCTTTTATGTATATATTTTCAAATATGCAACTAATGTCACATAGATTTTAAAGGATAGTCATAGATCTTACCTCTTTGAAGCTCTAGCAACTAGAATCAAATCCGAACAAGCTCCAATCAATTGAAACCTCCAACCTAACAGTGAGAAATGAGATTTTTCATGCCAAGTTCAAGTCTTCAATGGATGTCCACCGGGAGAGAGGCAAGAAATCCACTCTTGAGGAGCTAGGAATGCTCCAAGAACCACCAAAATCAACTTTAGAGATTTAATCTTTGGTTTAGAGAGAGAGAGGAGAGGAGAAAATGAAAAAAAAAGCCTCAAACTCGATTTTTAAGCTTCTCCCTATCACATTCATCCGGACGCCTTTAATCCCGTCCAGACACAAAACACACAAACCAATTTCCATCCGGACGCCGTCCAAACGCAAAACTTTCTCATCTATTTCCGTTCGAACGCCCATATTTTCTGTCCGGACGCACTTTTCACTGCATTGCTATCCTGACTTTAAACGAACATATCTTCTTCATCCGAACTCCGAATAGGGTTATTCTTGTATTCAAATTGAAGCCCCGGAAGTCTACTCTTCAGTGGTTCTAGCCTCATTACAAAATACATTTTGTACAAAAGGTTATTACCAAAATAGTGAAGTTATGTCACGTTTCTTCACACATTTTTTGCATATTTTTATCCGAACTTCATTTTGAAACATTATTTTTCTTCACTAAACACGTCATGCCATGTTTTAATTAATCTTTTTAAATTATAAGGGAATTGGTCCCAACAAATTCCATCCAAATTATTTATTATTTATTATTTATTTTTTGTTTTTTTATTTATCTAGTTTGTTGAAAAGTAAACCACAAATAAGTTGAAATTAAAAAGAGCAAGACAAGGAAAATAATGTATAAATGGTTCCTTGTTGCATGTGGGAGAAAGCAATGATTATGATCCCATTATACAAACAAAAAATGGCCACGGCACAGTAGGTGTGCCATTCTCCGCTGTCTCACACCTATTATTATCACTTTAATAATTATTATATGACTGCCACTAATTATTTTCATAATAGGTCCAGAAAAAAAAAACATTACTTCTGACACTTACTAATTTCTACTATATTAGCGTGTAAATTTATAAATATGTGTAGATAAGTAAAAATCGATGAGGTGATAAGATTAAGTAATCCTATAGCACGAGCTACTCGAGTGAGTAGTTCAAAAAGTTTGACTTGTCAGTGACTTGGGTAGCGCTGATTATGCCTAAAACATGGAAAAGGATGGAGTCATAAGAAGCACCACAAGTACTCAAATTGTCCGAGTAGGGGGACTTGAGCATCTCGATTTGAGTCACTCGGATCGAGTAGCTCAATTTTAGCTACTCGATTTGGGTGGCATGTGGCTAAAACCACTCAGCTGCTTCATTTTTGTTGGTACTCATGTACTTTAACCCACTCGAGCTACCATGGAGCAGCAACTCGGATGATTGTGGAGAAGGTACTTACTACTAGTCACTCGACTCATGGGAGCACATGGGCCCAAGAAGGCTCATTCCAATCCATATAAGTTATAAAAGGCCGACCTTATTAGCTCGAGTGACTCGAGTGACCCGAGTTACTCGAGTGTCTTAAATAGCTTTATTGACAAGCCCAACATGTATTATCCAAGTTTAAGGAGTGGACCTAGCCTATTCGAGTAATTGAGAGACCCGAGTTACTAGGATCCTTATATGGCTCGGCCCACTGATGATATCGGTCAATACTTTGAGATATACGAAAAATTCATAGCAAAGACAATGAAGCATAACCCTGACTACGAATGAAGACATTCCATAGTACAGACTATAACGGTAGCTCTGACTACTTGACTATATTGCCATGACACTGACCATGAAGACATCTCAGACTATGAATATAGCTTTGACTACCTAATTATGATGACATAGCACTATGTGGCTCAGCATAGACTGAACAAGCCAAATATGCATTTATAGCTCAGACTATACTAGATTCCTCTGAGAATCGAAGGTGTCCTAAAGACAATAAAAACAATGGTAGTACAATTCTGCACAGGATGTTGGGAGACATGTGGCTGTTGGAAGTAAAACTGCCAATATTATTATTTTTGTTAATGATTTTTTGATAAAAAAAATAACTGGACGGGCAATTGCCGAAACGGGCTATAGATAAAACTTTTGATGTCAAACGATCAAAATAAAAACCCGTGCCTCCACAGTTAATTTAGAAGAATATCTTTTTGTTCGATTTTCTAACTATGAACTTTTTGATTTCGAGTTAAAGTTCCTGTCAGATCTTCTACTGTATTCCCTTATGCGATTCCTGAACGTAGTGTGGGTTACGATCCTTCGAGAACTTATACCGACAGAACCTGGTTAGCTTTAGTCTTGAAGACAAGTTATCAATTTGGTTAAGCCTACTTGCATATTTATAGGGTTACAGCAGGGACCTGTGGAGTAATTATGACGAAGACTTGTGGTGTAACCCAAATACGTATCCAGTGATTTCTGCAATTATGCAAATCTCTCAGCAGTATCTGTAATTATGAAAACCTTACAGTGGTTTTTACAATTTTTATAAAATACTAAATTACAGTTCACACCACTAAAGAACTGTAACTGCACTCTAAGCCATAATCTCAAGATCATCTTGCATTTAGCTCTTGTTATTAAATGCTTAACTCTTCTCCCTACGTTAAGATTCTCAATTTTTTCTAATTAAATTTAATTACTGATAATTTAATTTAATTGACAACTTTAAATTTTTAAGTTCTTCCGCTTAATTTATTTGACCGTCAGATAATCAAATCCATCTGTAGGGTTTTGGCCTGGTCAAAACTTATAAGTTTTCTTAAGGGAGTATCGTCAATCCTAATCATTCGAGACGTGGATTCCGTCAATAATTAATATTCAATATATAAATATTACCGTTATCTAACTCACCAGGAATATAGACCCATAAAAATTCGCATACTCTAATGAATCAAAATAACGAATATTAAATATACGCAAATCGATAATTATTTCAGGATTAAGAGTATAAGCACTCTCATAATAACCTTGGCGTATAAATTAATTTATATAGTTAGTATAAAATTAATTACCCCAACGTGTACTGTTCAATACACACAAAGTGTACTAGTACAGAGAGTCGGAACAATAGATGACGCTATTATTTGTTCCTTGTAATCAAGACAGACCAACTAAAACCCTGCGCTACAGTCATACTGATGGTATGTCTATTTCCATCTAAACTATGAACAAAAACTTATATTCTGCAAGAATCTAAAATCTAGTCTTCTGTGTGCAAACCGTACTCTACATACCAGATTAAATACTGTACAGAATAAATGATATCCATGCATAACATTAAAGAAATGATATTGCATATATTGCTTATTAAGATTATCATAAAATAGAAAAATTAATTTTATTAAAATAAAACTAAATACTAAAACCAAATCAAATCCATGATTTTAGTATATAACCCTTATAATTTTCTATTTATACTCAAAATCATGCTTCCATAAATCTGACTCCCATGCCCCCTTCATGACTATCAAAAGTCTTAGTTGGTAGGCTCTTTGTAAAAGGATCTGCAAGGTTGTCCCCTGATACAATCTTTGTTACAACAACATCACCCCTCTATATAATTTCTCGTATCAGGTGATACTTACGCTCAATGTATTTTTTTTCTTGTGAATTCTTAGTTCCTTCGAGTTTGCAACCGCTCCGCTATTGTCACAATAAAGTATAATAGCCAATTGAACTGAAGGTAGCACATCTAGATCCAATAGGAAGTTCTTGAGCCAAACGGCCTCCTTTGCTGCTTTAGGAGTTGCCAAGTACTCGACCTCTATGGGAGAATCAGCAATGTAGGACTGCTTGATACTCCTCCAACTACTAGTTCCACCTCCTAAGATAAACACATATCCGGAGATAGATTTTCAAAAATCTTTGTCTGGCTGAAAATCTGAGTCTGTGTACCCTAAAGTACTAGACTGTCTGCCTGGTAAACTAACTTATAATCCTTAGTCTTTTTTAGGTTCTTGATTATATTCTTTATAGTCCAATGCTCCTGTCCTCTATTAGATTGATATATGCTAACCATGCCAATGACAAAGTAAATGTCGGGTCTAGTGCAAATCATAGCATACATTAAGCTTTCTACTGTCGAAGCATAAGGAATAGCCTTCATCTTCTCTATCTCATCAGGTGTCTTAGGGCACTGATCATTGGATTGATTGATTCCATACCTGAAAGGGAGAAACCCTTTCTTGAAATCCTGCATGCTAAAACGAGCAAGGATATCATCGATATATTTTGGTTGTGATAAGCCCAACATCCTTTGTTTCCAATCTCGCATAAGTTTGATATCAAGGATGCGACTGGCTTCTCCCAAGTCTTTCATATCGAACTACCCATATAACCACACTTTAACCATAGATAATGCCCCAACATCGTTTCAGATGAACAAGATATCATCTACATAAAGTATTAAAAAGATCACCATGCTTCTGTCACGCTTCTTGTACACACAAGACTCATCCGAATTTTGATCAAAATCATAAGACCTTATAGCTTGATCAAACCAAGTGTTCTAAGACCTCGATACCTGCTTAAGTCCATAAATGAATCTCTTAAGCTTGCACAACATGTGCTCCTGGCTATTTGCAATGAATCTGTCTGGTTGTATCATATAGATACACTCGTCAAGACTTCCATTAAGAAAAGCCGTCTTGACATCCATTTGCTAAATTTCGTAATCAAAATGTGCGGTAATGGATAAGAGAATCCGGATAAATTTGAGTATGGCTACGGACGAAAATGTTTTCTTATAGTCGATCTCTTCTTTCTAACTGAACCCTTTAGCAACAAGCTTAGCTTTGAAGGTTTCAACCTTCTCGTCTGCTCCTCTCTTCTTCTTGTAGATCCACTTGCATCCAATGGATTTTATCCCTTTAGGTGGTTCTACAAGTTCCCAGACCTGATTGGAATACATAGATTTTATCTATGAATTCATAGCCCTTTGCCAAAGATATGTATTTTTGTCTTGTAGTGCTTCAATGTAGTTACAGAGCTCGATATCTAGTTCTGCTGGGATCTTGTCAAACGACTCTCCCAAGAACATATACCGATCAGGTGGATGAACAACCCTCCCACTATGATGAGGCACTACCTATGTCTGTGTACTAGTAGTAACAGGCTGTACAGTACCTGAATCCTGTGTATTAGCACCCTAATCTTGATTTGCACCTGTCCCGATAATCCTCCTACTACGACGAGATAATAGAACATCAGTGACTTGTGGTTCCTCTTCCGTTCTACTAGTATTTCCTCTTAGTTCTTCCAAAAAATTTTTGCTTTTGGGCCTATGATCCATAATATAATACTCTTCTAAGAATCGAACATTGGTGCTAACAATGACCTTCTAATCCTTAGAATTATAATATAGACCAACCTTCGTTTCCTTGGTATACCGCACAAAGAAACAGACTTCTGTCTTCGGTTCCAACTTACTCGTGTTCTCTTTCAGCACATGTGCTGGACACCAACCCCAAATAGGAATGTGTTTCAGACTAGGCTTACGCCTGATCCACAATTCTTTGGGAGTAGAAGGTACCAAGTTCAGAATGTAAGTTGCTATTTCTAAAGCAAGTCCCCAAAACGAATCGGGTAAACTTAATTAACTTATCATGGATCTTGCCATCTCCATAAAAGTCATATTCCTTCTTTCTGCTACACCATTCTGTTGCGGAGTGCCAGGTGCAGTCAACTGGGATGTAATCCCCTCTGATGACAAGTAGTCCTTAAACTCTCTAAAGATGTATTGTCCACCAAGGTCGGATCGTAGTAATTTGATACTTTTACCCAGATATTTCTCCACCCCCGTCTTGAATTCTTTGAATTTCTCAAAGCAATATGACTTACAGTGTATCAGGAAAAATGTATCCATACCTTGAGTAGTCATCAATGAAACTGACGAAATACTCAAAGCCACCTATAGCCCAGATTGTCATAGGACCATACATATCATAATGAACTAGCTCCAACAATTCTTTAGCTCTATAGCCTTTAATCGAAAAGGGCTTCTTGGTCATCTTGCCCTCTAAGCAAGATTCAAAGACTGGAAGTGCCTCCACTTCCAATGAACTCAAAGGTCCATCTACTACCAGTATGTTTATCCTTTTTAGATTAATATAACCCAAGCGTAAGTGTTAAAGAAACGTTTGGTTCATTAAAGAAGAAAACTTTCTCTTATATGGTAAATTAGATGTGTTATTCATTTCAGTTAGTTACAGTGTAGGAAAGATAGGAGATACAACATATAGATTATCCACCAATGTACCAGAATAAATAAAATATTTATTTTTCTTCACGACGACAAAGTCACCAAAATGAACAGAATATTTGTCTTTTATTAAACTCGAGACTAAAATTAAATTTCTTCTAATCGAAGGTACATAAAGATAATTTTTTAGAAGTAGTATCCCATCTCTACTAAAACAGAGAGTGGCATCTCTTATTGCAACTGCTGCCACCCTTATATTATTGCCCATGTGTAGATAGATTTTTCCATTACTGAGCTGCCTGATTTTCTAGAACCCCTGCAAAGAATTACAGACATGATTATTGGCTCCCGTATCTACATACCAGGTACCAGTAAATAGCACCACTAAACATGTTTCAACAACCAGTGAATAGAAATTACCTTATTTATTCTGCTTATTGAGAAAAATTGGACACTATTTTTTCTAATACCCAAACTGGTTACAGTGATAGCACTTACCTCTCGGCTTCTTCACACCAGCTTTTGGTCCCTTAACTACTTATAGACTTGTGTTTCCCTATATCTGAACCTTTTTTTTCTTCTTATCTTTCGGCTTAGAGAAAGAACCCTTCTCAACCACATACACAGAACCCGGCTTCCTAATAACACCATCGGCTGGTTGAAGTTCCTTAAGAAGTTCTGCTAGTGAGTAGCTGAGCTTATTCATAGAATAGTTCGGGCAGAACTGTTTAAAACTTTCAGACAGTGACTGGGGTATGATATCGACGTGAGTTTTCCCATCAATTTTAGGTCTAAGGATCTCCAGTTCATTCAGAAGACTGATCATTTTTAGAATATGATCCCTAACTGGTGTACCTTTAACCATGTTTGCATTCATTAGAGATCTCATGGTCACCTGCCTAGCAGCACGATTTTGATTCTCAAATATTTTTTTGAGGTTCATCATCATGTCATTGGCACTGGACATAGACTGATGCTGATACTGCAAAACATTTGGCATTGAAGCCAAAATGTAACAGCGAGCCATCTGATTAGCTTTCTGCCACTTCTGATGGGCCTGAGTTTTTCTTTCGGTAGCCCCCTCATCAAGTACTGGTGGACATATCTCAGTTAAAACAAACTTGTAATCCTTAGCCGTTAATACAATGTCCAAGTTTCGTTTTCAGTCAACATAGTTTGGTCCCGTAAGTTTTTTTCTTTGAGAATGGAAGCGAGTGGGTTGAAAGCCATTTTAATCTTGAGAATCACATAATTAAAATACCATTAATTTTGACGAGCAAAACTTTAAATTCATTTTAATTTAGTTTTCTCTACCATTTTAAAATTAATTCGCCAGCAGTCTGGTAACTTAGGAATAGTATGCCACGATCGGTAGACGTCTACTATCCATCATAAAACCAAACGGGCCAATTCTTTTTAATTTTACTATCTAAACAACTGACTATGCCAAGTAAAATTAAATAACTAACATAGTTTCGGTCCTGTATATAATAGCAGTGACTCAGATAGAGAGCATACTATTATACATAGTTAAGTGTTAACCATAACCTAATCTCAAATCAATCACTTCGCAATGAACCATTCAGATGGAGAAGTGATCCATACTAACAATTATCCAGAATTATCCCTAAAAAAGATTTGTACTGGCGATACTGTAATTAATCTGTCTGATGGGGAGGAAGGTTTTACTGCCAACACGCAATGCTTAATTGCGTCGCCTACAAACTGGTGATGAAAATCGCGAGATTTATTTGTGAATAAATTCCCTCTTCCACTTAGATTTTTAAAATATTTTTGAGAATTATAAAAATTCGTTTAATTAAAATAAATATGTTAATTTCGAAAACTACACGATCTGAAAGAATCAAACATCTTTCCGTATACACGATTCCAAAGATTCTTGTTTATTAAACCATCTTTTCGTGTTTAAATGCGTAACAAATAAAATTTAATAAATGCACAATTTGTTTTAGCTTTTCAACTAAGGTAGTGATTAAAGGCATTTATTTATTTTGTTTTCTATTTCATAATTTTTTAAAAATAATAATTTATTTTGATTAAACATATTTTATTAATTCAAAATATGGAATTAATTTATATGTTTTTCTAAGATATCCGATTTTTAAAAAAATCATCTTTAAATGTGATATTTTGTAAAAAATAAAATATCTAAAAAAATTTCGTTTAATTAAAATTAATTAATTAAGAAAAACTTAATTTTATTTTTTATTACAAAATATTTTAATTAAAATCGAATATTCGAATTAATTAAATTAACAAGATAAAATAAAATCAATATTTATCATTCATGCAGTTAAAAAAAATAAATTAAATACAAGATATAATAAATATATCCTGATTTTATGATCGGATTAAAACTCTAAAGAGTTTTAATCTCCTGTTAAGAGATAAGTTTCAAATGTTCAATCTGTATTAGTTTTCTGTATCCTGATTGCATCAAGATTTCTTTGATTCATTGTGATATACAAATACATCATATCTCGATTAATGTATATAAAAAACAATTGAGCTAAAAAAGCCCCGAGCCACCTGCACCACTGCCGGCCACTGCCGGCCACTGCACATGCACAGTGTTACCGCGCCCTCCCGTACGCCCCTTGCCTTGCGCCGCTGGAACTCTTGAACCACACAGCTGCGGTTTTAGCGCTACTGTTTGTTGATTAAGAAACAACGTTTGGATTTTGCACGGCAACAGTGTTGCCAAATTTGTGCCACGGTTTGCTGCTGAAATTTTAATCCGGCGGCTGTGTTTGTTTGGTGCTTCTTATTGGTGCTGGTGGCGCAAATCAAAGCCAATCAGTTCTTAGCAAAATCAGCATGCATTGAGAATTATCAAGCCAAACAGTGGCCAAACAGTGGTTTTGGCACGTTGAAACCATGATGATAAATTCAAGAACCTTGGAGAAATAATGGGAATACGCCACCTGGATTCCATTATTTGGAATTTATGCTTTTCTAATCCTAATTCTTCACTTGGGATTGCCGCGGCTTGATGTTTGAAGATCACTGCTTTGTGCGAAATTGGAAAACCGCTGCACTGTTGGAAACCGGTTTTGTGTTGGGAATTCGCTGCTCAGAAACAGTTTGTCGAAATAGTTCGCCACCGCCAAGCGTTCTTTTTACAGTTTTTTTATTTAATCAAAAAAAATTGTTTGGCTAGGACCGAAACACTGATCCATTCAATGTATCCCTGAATCAAAGTTTGCATGCTTCAGCATCTTGTTCTTCGAGTTGTTCTTCGTTTATATATATATATATATATTGATTACATAAAATCAAAAAAAAAATACAAGAACTTGAAATCGAAAAATAATAATATTTACATTGATCCTATACCTCCGTAGAGTTTACAGTTAATTTACCACGATCAACCCTCGTGATTAAAAAAAATAATTAAATTAAATCATCATTCATTCAATCATTAAATCAAACATGAAAAAAACAATCATTAAATCAAACATGAAAAAAAAATTGATGATCATAAATTGGGATTTAGAACGCCTGCAAAATGAAGTTAGCAACAATTCTAAAACTATCCAACTCCGATTTCTGTAAACAAAAAAACAAATCGGCTCTGATACCAATTTGTTGGAGGTAAGACTGTCAAGATCTTTATTTTTGCAAACGATTTTTGGTAAAAATTAACTAGACGGGCAAATGCTGAAACGGATTCCAGATAAAATTTTTGACGTCGAATGATCAAAATAAAACTCGTGCAACCAAAGTTAATTTAGAAGAATACCTTTTTGTCGATCGAATCTTCAACTACTATTTGATTCCGAATTGAAACTCTTATCAGATCTTCTACTGTATTCCTTTACGCGATTCTCGAACGTAGTACGAGATACGGACTATCGAGAACTCGTACCGGCAGAACCCAGATATATTTAGTCTTGAAAGACAAATTATAATATAAACTGGTTCAGCCTACTCGCATATATATAGGGTTACAGCAGGGACATGGGGAGTAATTATGAGTAAGACTTCTAGTGGAACACAGACACCTACCAGCGATTTCTGTAATTATGGAAAGACAACAGCAGTTTCTGCAATTTTCATAAAATACTGAATTACAGTTCACATTATTAAAGAACTATAATTGCACTGTCACGACCCAAACCCGGATCCATGAGCTAAGCCCAAAACATGCTATACATAGATCATATCCATAGATAATACTCCAAAATATAGGAAAATATTATATATAACATGTAAAGGTTTTAACAAAATGATCAAATCCAAGATTACATTCCCTAGGTCTATCACAAAAGTTTGAGATAACATACATTCAACATTAATTTTCATTTTCATTACATCATTTTCATTGTCTTATGTACAACAAAAACGAAGAAACAGAGAAATCATGGCTCCCACTCTTTGTTCTTTCCAAAAGCATCCATAACTCTAGTATCACCCACTCTTCAGAACCTGAAATGTATTTAACATATATACATGAGTCGAAACTCGTAGGATAAAGATTAACTCATATATAATGCATGATTTGTGAGGTGTGATGGGTGTAACCAAAAGAAAATGCACATTTTCACCAAGTTTTCCTTTCAACACACACACACTCACACACACCCAGACTTATCTCTATTTATCCATTTCTTTATCATTCCTCAATCCTTCATTTTCATTCTCGGTTATCACAAAACCGTATCATCTCTAATGAACCGATGTCAGGTGCAGCTTATAGAACCCCTCCTTATTAATCTCAATAGGCTACACGAAGCCATTGGATAATAGATAACTCTATAACTCTCAACGACACAATACCACATTTTGGGGACTAACCCGTGGGCATGTGGTCCTCATCTTGCGCAAGTTTTTGGTCTTTCACCGTGGAGCCGCTAGCCCAACTTATTCCACATAAATCCGTACGGTTCATTTTAGGTTAATTATGTTCATTTTCACAACCCTGGAGTCCAACCCATAAATGGTTCATCTCCCACTTATTACCATAGTGCATCATTATAAATCCACGTCTGAATTACTATCACGATTTTCAGTACATTCCTCATTTTCCTAACTTTCGTTATGTAATGTCTCATTTCACCACTTTCGTTACACAATTTTCCATAAATTATAGTGTTACCAATTTCTCATATATCATAATGTTATCGCATACCCATAACACAAAATTGATATAGAGATGTTCACCTCAATTTAAAAGGAATGCACCCATTATGTATACATATACATATATCAATTTGAAACCCACGTTTTGTGTAAAGAAGACTCAATCAACAGGTCCAATGCATGCATCCCAACTCAATTTACATATATTTATAAATGTGCCACAAGCTCAAGGAACTAGGAATTTAGTAAAAATGGCCAATATGAATGAAAATATGTTTTTTCAAAACATTCGGCTAAAAATGGTTGAAAAATGGTTTTAAAATTTTGATATACTCTCACTATTTTGATCATAACTTTTTCTACGAAATGATTTTTTTTGTGAGAGTAGTCTTGTTGGAAAGAGGACTTCCCGGGCTTCAATTTGAGTACAAAAACGATCCAATTTAGAGTCCGGGTGAGGGAGATATGAGTGAACAAAATTGGCCATGCGCAATCGGTCCGCTCGAGCGGATGTTGGGCGCCTAACCTTCTGCCATGTGAGCGCTCAAGCGGATAGGGATCCGCTCGAGCGCGCTGGCACCCGAGAGAAACCCAAATTTGCCCTTATTTTGAGCTTCAAACCTCCAAACACATAACCCTTATCAAGGATGCTTCAAATCTTTAATTTTAAACCAAAAACACTAGATTCCAAGTCTCAAAATCCTTTTTGATATCTCAAATCATCAATTTCATGGGTAATCTCTTCCCAAAAACCTCAATTCTTGCAAAAACCAACCCAACCCACACACAAACTTACCAATATGATAATTAAGCATGTAATTGACCTAAAGTTTGCTCATATATACAAAATATCAACTCAAATCTACGCAAGACATGTGAGATAATCTAAATCCTACCTTGGATTTGCTCGAAAGCTTATGATTTTTTCAAATCTTCCTCCCAGGGTATAGATGTTGGTTCTACTTGCTTCCTCAAGGCTTTATCTTCACTCTCCTCGCTTGCAAGCTTGATCTTCACCTTAGATCTCTCCTCATCTTGCCTCCATCTTCAATTTGGGTGATAGAAAACTAGGGTTTTGAGGGTATTGCTTGAGTTTCTCTCAAGAAGAGAGAGAGAGAGAGAGAAGGAATATGAAAAAGGAAAAGGAGGCTCACGCGTATAAAGGAGGGCTAGCTATATATATA
Organism: Heliamphora exappendiculata; assembly: GCA_034768845.1. Taxonomy (NCBI): domain Eukaryota; kingdom Viridiplantae; phylum Streptophyta; class Magnoliopsida; order Ericales; family Sarraceniaceae; genus Heliamphora; species Heliamphora exappendiculata. The sequence goes on from JAOTRH010441911.1 coordinate 23,047, forward strand.
TATATATATATATATTATATTTTCTCCTAATTTTTTCCCAAGGCTCGAGAACTTTTTATATATATTAATCCTGCTAGCCTGCTCGAGCGGACCCCCACCGCTCGAGCGGCGATTTCTGAATCTGAATCTCAATAAATTTTCTTAAACCAAACTCAAATTTCCAACCTCACTCTTATTATCTCATTTCAACTTATCCCATTAGTAAATCATAAAAATTTATTATTAATTTAGATCTTTTAAAATTATTCCACAACTCATTAATTTATTCACGAAGGCCCATACAATTAAAACTCATATTCTAACTTTTATCATATCACAATATTTAATTAAGGCGAAGATCAATAAAATAAATATGTACTGGGTTGTCGCATGCACTCTGACCCATAATCTGAAAACTTTGCATTGAGCTCCTATTATTAAATACTTAACATTTCTTCCCACATTAAGATTCTCGATACCTGCTAATTAAATTTAATTATTAATAATTTAATTTAATTGGCATGTTGATATTCTTTAAATCCTTCCGCTTAACTTATTTGACTGCTAGATAATCAAATCTATCTGCAGGGTTTGGCCATGTCAAAACTTATAAGTTTCCTTAAGGGATATCATTAATCCCGATCTTTCGGGACGTGGATTCTGTCAATAATTAATATTTACAATATAAATAATATCATTATCCAACTCACCGGGAATATATAAACATATATTAGATCGCACCCTCTAATGAATCAAAACAACTAATATTAAATATACACAAATGAGTAATTATTTCTGGATTAAAAGGATAAGCACTATTTATAATAACATTGGGGTGTGAATTAATTTATATAGTCAGTATAAAATTAATTACTCCAAATGTTCTGTTCAATACACACAAAGTGTACTAACGCAGAGAGTCAGAATAATAGACGGTGCTATTACTTATTCCCGGTAACCAAGACAGGCCTACTAAAACTCCGTACCACAGTCGTACTGATAGTATGTCCATTTCCATTTAAACTGTGAACATAAAATTTATATTCTGTAAGAATCTAAAATCTAATCTTCTGCGTGTAAGTCGTACTCTACACACCAAATTAAATACTATATAAAATATTAGACATCAATGCATAACAAAAAAATGATATGCATAGATTACTCATAAAGATTCTCATAAAATAGAAATTTAATTTTATTAAAATAAAATTAAAAACTAAAAATATGATTTTCAATATACCAGCCATAACAGTACTCATTACGGTCGGATCGTAGTGAATTGATACTTTTACCTAGATACTTCTCTGCCTCCGCTTTGAATTTTTTGAATTTCTCAAAGCATTTAGGCTTACGTTCCATCAGGTAAATGTATCTATACCTTGAATAGTCATTAATGAAACTGACGAAATACTCAAAGTCACCTCTCACCCAGATTGTCATAGGACCACACACATCAAAATAAACTAGTTCCAACGGTTCTTTAACTCTATAGTCTTTGGTCAAAAATGACTTCTTGATTATCTACCCTTTAAGCAGGATTCACAAACTATAAGTGCCTCAACTTCTAATGAACTCAAAAGTTCATCTTCTACCAATCTATTTATTCTTTTTAGATTAATATGACATAAGCGTAAGTGCCAAAAAATTGTTTGGTTCATTAAAAAATGAAACCTTTACTTATATGGTAAATTAGATGTGTTATTTATTTCAGTTAGTTGTAGTGTAGGAGAGATATGACATATGACAAACAGATCATATACCAATGTACCAAAACGAATAAAATATTTATTTTTCTTCACAACCACAAAATCATCAAAATGAATAAAATATTTGTCCTTTATTAAACTAGAAATCGAAATTAAATTTCTTCTAATCGAAGGTACATAAAGATATTCTTTTAGAAGTAATATCTTATCTCTATTAAAGCAGAGAGTGACATATCATACCGCAATTGCTGCCACCCTTGTATTATTGTCCATATGTAAGTAAATCCCCCAATCACTAAATTGTCGGGTTTCTTAGAACCCCTGCAATAAATTAAAGACATGATTAGTGGCTTCCGTATCTACACACCAAGTATCGGTAGATAACACCGCTAAACATGTATCCACAACCAGTGAAAAAAAATTACCCTGTTTGTTCAGCTTGCTGAGATAAATTGGATATTATTTTTTCTAGTGCCGTGTCTGGTTGTAATGAAAACATCTACCTTTCGACTTTTTCACACCAGTCCATGGCTCACTAACTACCTTAGAAATCGTGCCACCTTGTTTCTGAAATTTTTTCTTTTTCATGCCTTTGGGCCCAAAGGATGAACTCTTTTAAGAAATAAGCACATTTTTTGGCATTAATGAAATATCATTGGTAGTTAAAATTATATCCAAGTTACTTTTTCAATCAATAAAATTTGATCTCGTTAATTTGTTTTCTTTGAGAATAGATGTAAGATGATTAAAAGTCATTTTATTCTTGATAATCACATAATTAAAATAACCATTAATTATGACGATTCATTTTAATTTTATTATCACATAACACTCTACTATCCATCATTTGTCAGACAAGCCAATAATTCTTTTAATTTTACTATCTAGGCAACTGACCTAACAAATAAAATTAAATAGCTGACATAGTTTCGATCTAGTAAATAATAGCAGTGACCCAAATGGAGAGGATACTAATTATATACTGACGATATCGTAATTAATCTGCCCGATGAAAAAGAAGGCTTTACTGCCAACACGCATAATTTAATTACATCGCTTACAAATTGGTGATGGAGACCGCATGATTTATCTATGAATAAATTTCTTCTTCTACTTAGATTTTTAAAATATATTTTTGAGAGTTATAAAATTTTATTTAATTAAAATAAATTTATTAATTTCGAAAATCACATGATCTGAAAAAATCATGTATCTTTCAGTGTACACGATTCCAAAGATTCCGATTTGCCAAGCCATCTTTTCGTGTTTTAATGGGTAACAAATAAAATTTAATGAATACACAGTTTTTTCTGTAACTTTTCAGCTAAGGTAGTGATTAAAGGCATTCAATTATTTTATTTTAGTTATACATTTTTCAAAAAATAATAATTTATTTAGATTAAATATTTTTTTATTTAATTAATTTAAAATTTAATATTAATTTTCACGTTTTTTCAAGATATCCGATTTATTAAAAAATTATCTTTAAACGTGATATTTTGTAAAAAATAAAATATTTAAAGTTTTTTCATTTAATTAAAAACTTTAATTAAAAAAACTTAATTTTTTTTCTTTACAAAATATTTAATTAAAATAAAAATTTTTAAATTAATTAAATTAACAATAAAATAAAATAAAATAGATATACATCATCCACGCAGTTCACAAGAATATAATTGCAAGACACGTATTTATCCTGATTTTATGATCAGTTCGAAACTCAGAAGAGTTTTAATCTCCTATTGAAGATAAGCTGTAATAATCTTTTTTTGAGTCAGCTTCATGTATCCTGATTGCATTAGGATTCTTTGATACACTGTGATATACAAATATATCATATAAGGATCAAAACATATTAGAAAAACTCGATTAAAATAGCCCAGACCAGCACCACCACCGTCGGCGCCGCCGCTGTCGCAAGCTTCAGGCGGCTTTTGACGCCTCATCTGTGCTCTATTTTTGACGCCGTTTTTTTTAAAATAGCTCTTGAAAAATACTATTTTATGTCAAAAAATTAGAATGAAAGCTGCCCGAAAAATAGCTTTCGAAGAGCCCCAAAACAGCTGCCCCCGTAACCTCTACGCCGCCGCCAGCTTCAACCGCTCGTTTGGGCTTTTCCTGTGGTGTTTTTGGCTCCTGGTGTTTTTTGGAAAATAGTACTGATATCCAGCAACATGATACTCTAAAGAATTCTTCGAAAACAGTTCTAAAAAAGCTTCCAAAATAGTCCTGAACAGCCGCATATGCCGCCGAAATCGCTGCCTATTTTTTGCTATTTTTGCCACCTACTTTTGCTTTTTTTAAAAAAATGATTTTTAGATAGTATTTTAAGGTATATTTATTGCTATTTTATTTCTAAAAAACTTCTCAAAAAATAGTCCCAAAAATATTTTGAAAAATCAACAAAATTGGCCCCAAACCGCCACAGACAAAGTTGCCGATGGTGGCAGTCTTTGTCAAATTTTTATAGCTATTTTTGGACTTATTTTACTGTTATTTTTAATGCATAAATCCTGTAGAAACTTACTGAAAAAAATTATTTTTAAAATCGTTAAAAAATTCACTGCAATTTGTGGCCCAAAAAACCCGAAACCACTGCCGGTGCTGCCACCTGTTCTTCGTGCTCTTGGATATTTAATTTTTTCTTAAATATTTTAAAATAATATTTAAAAATAAATAATTGCTATTACATAGAAAACATATGTCCCGTAGGTTCACATTCGATCTAAAAAAATTTAAACTATCACGATCAACCCTCGTGATTAAAAAAATAATTATAATCATCATTTAAACCATTCAATCAAATATGAATAAAATGATGATCATAAAATCGGGATTAGAATGCCTGCAAAATAATGTTAGCACAGTTATAAATCTACCTGGTCTCTCGATAAACCGTAAACAAAAAACAAAACGGCTCTAACACCAATTATTGGAGGCAAAACTACCAAGATAATTGTTTTTATAAATGATTTTTTGATAAAAAAATAACTGGACGGGCAAATGCCAAAATGGGCTCCAGATAAAACTTTTGATGTCAAACGATCAAAATAAAAACTCGTGCCACCACAGTTAATTTAGAAGAATATTTTTTTGATCGATTCTCCAACTACGAACTTTTTGATTCTGAGTTGAAGCTCTTGTCAGACCTTCTCCTACATTCCCTTAATGCGATTCCCGAACGTAGTATGGGCTACGATCTTTCGAGAACTCGTACTGGTAGAACCTGGTTAGCTTCAATCTTGAAGACAAGTTGTCAATTTGGTTCAGCATACTCGCATATTTATAGGATTACAGTAGGAACTTGTACAGTAATTATAACGAAGACTTCTAGTGTAACCCAGATACGTATCCAGCAGCTTCTGTAATTATGCAAACCTCTCAGCGGTATTTGCAATTATGAAACCTTACAGCAATTTCGACAATTTTCATAAAATACTAAATTGCAGTTCACACCACTAAAGAACTGTAACTGCACTCTAAGCCATAATCTCAAGATCATCTTTCATTGAGCTCTTGTTATTAAATATTTAACTCATCTCCCCACGTTAAGATTTTTTATGCCCGTCAATTAAATTTAATTACTGATAATTTAATTTAATCAGCATCTTTAAATTTTTTAAACCATTTCGTTTAACTTATTTGACCACCGGATAATCAAATCCACCTACAAGGTTTGGTCTGGTCAAAACATATAAGTTTCCTTAAGAGAGTATCGCCAATCCCGATCATTCGAGACATGAATTCCGTCAATAATTAATTTTACTATATAAATAATGCCGCTATCTAACACACCAAAAATATAGATCTATATAAGATCGCACTGTCTCTAGTGAATCAAAAGAACGAATATTAAATATACGCAAATTAATAATTATTTCAGGATTAAGAGTATAAGCACTTTCATAATGACATTGGAGTGTAAATTAATTTATATATCCAGTATAAAATTAATTACCCCAATGTGTTACGTTCAATACACATAAAGTGTAGTAGCACAAAGAATCGAAACAATAGACGATACAATTATCTGTTCCCTATAACCAAGACAGGCCTACGAAAATTATGTGTTACAGTCGTACCGATGGTATGTCCATTTTCATTTAAACTGTGAACAAAAACTTATATTATACAAGAACCTAAATTCTGGTATTCTGTGTGTGCAAGGCACTCTGCACACCAGACTAAATACTGTATAGAATAAAGAATAATTATGCATAATATTAAATAAATGATATTACATACATTGCTTATTAAGATTCTCATAAAATAAAAAATTAATTTTATTAAAATAAAATTAAATATATAAATCAAATAAAATTCATAATTTTTAGTACACTACCCTTGTAGTAGCTTGGTAGCTAAGGAAAGGACTTGTTAAGCCATGGCACCCACCCACTCGAGTCACTAGAGTGACCCCTAAGTCACTCGACCCGAGTGGGTCGGATACTTGACCTGAATGGGTCAGGTATTTACAGGGTGTTAGATAACCGACTTAGTTGAGTTGGCGTAGAACACTGATTCTCTGAAAAATGGTTAATTTACAGATCTTATCTCCGGATCCCAGAGATTACCTCTCCTGATTCAATTACATCTTTTAGAGTCGTGCTCTAATCCTAATAGCTCCATGAAAGGGTTATAAATGGAAGGGATGGTCATACTCCTAAGGGATCACGATTCATATTCCGATTCAGATGAATAGATACTAGTTCATACTATCAGATACTCTAGATTTAACTAATCTTCTCCTTCACCCAACCATTGTTGTCTCTCCATTCCATGTTTCTAACTATTTCGCATATTTCACCTCTAAGTTATTTATTGTTTATTCTCCTAAAAGTACCTTACATTCTTTGGCGACTACGCTGGGAAGGTGAATTTGTGAATGGTCAGTACTCAGAGAAGATTACACACAACCCCTAAACCAATCATGTAAGAAGGTTATTCCAACTGCAACGAGGGTAATGATGCACTTAGAATAGAACAACAGGCGAATCTTAACAACAACCGTAATGAATTATTCCTAGACGCATTACAGGCTATTTAGGATGTATAGATTAGCATCCTGAACGCTATTGCAGAGCTAACTAATTCGATCCTAACGGTTGTGACCAATGCCAATTGAGTAGAGGCTCCAAGCGAGAGGCTTCTAGTAAAAAAGGTACCTACAGATCCACAGGCAACCCCAATGGGTTAGCAGTAGCTAATGAAGCAGCCCCGACCCCAAGTGCAAGTGACTCCGATGACGATACAAGGATCTGTCAGTTCGGACCCCCTCCTAACAGGAATGCAAGCTCAGTTCACCCCGATCTCAGATGTCCATGCGATGTTCCAGTAGGAGAGAACAAAGAGACAGCTGCCATCCTTGCTAGATCTGGATATCCAGCCTCCTTATCCGCTGTATCTATAGAGGGTGCCTTATCTTGATGGGTATACAGCCCCAAAGTTTATGTGTGAGACCCTGTACCACTTTATTTTTGATATATATACATGTTGATGTGTTTCTTTTATGTTATATATATCATCGATGCATGATTTATGCTTTGGAGTTGTAGAACATCATGTGTAGATGTGTTTTACGCTTTCTCAGACCTTGTTTAGGCTTGTTGGTATGGTTTTTGGGCTGTTAAATCGAGACCCAAAATAGTACGCACTACAAGAAATTACACTTTTAGCACCAAGTTTGGCGACCAACATTGAATTTGGTCGCGGAATACACAACAATTGGTGACTATATTCTCGTTAGTCGCGGTACATATGACAATTGGCAACCGTAACATTTTTGGTCGTGGACACGAACACAATTGGCAACCATTATGTCGTTGATCGTGGCATACACCACAATCGGCGACCACAATTTTAAGTTTGGTCGTGAACAACACTCTTATTGTGACCAGATTTAATTGTAGTCGCCAAAGGTCTGGTCTTGAGCAATAAAATCAAGTGAATACCTTTTGGCGACTAAGTTTTTGTCACAATAAAAACCCTTTAATTGGCGACCAAAAAACTTTTGTTGCTACACCTCATTTTTTGCCACCAATTCTTGTTTTTGTCACCAAACATTTTGGTGCCAATGAAAAAAACGCGGGAAAAAAGTTTGGCGCCTATGACTTTTTGCGACTAAACAAACATTGATCACGCAAAAGGTTCAGTAGCAATCATTTGACATTTAGTCGTCGAATGGATTGGTGCTAACCGCAGAAAAGGCCTTTTGGTGACTAAATAACGTTCGTCGCTAATGCACACTTTTGGCAACCAATTCTAGTTTTCGACACCTAAAGTTTTGGCACCAATAAAAAAACATGAGAAAAAAGTTTGGCGCCTATGGCTTTTAGCGACGCACAAAATATTGGTTGCGTAAAAGATTCGACGGCGACTATTGGACATTTGGTCGCTAAATGATTTGGTGCCAACCGTAAAAAAAAAGGCTTTTTGGCTACCAAACAGCGTTTGTCGCTGACGTACACTTTTAGCAACCAATTCTAATATACGACACCAAAAGTTTTAACGCCAATGAAAAAAATGCGAGAAAAAAGTTTGGCGCAAATGGCTTGTAGTGACTAACCAAACTTTGGTCGTGCAAAAGGGTCGGTTGCGACCATATTTACATTTAGTTGCCAAATGGTATGGTGCAAAACGCATGAAAGATCTCTGGGCGACTAAAGTGTAGTCGCGAAAAACGTTCTAATTGGTTGCGAAAAGCATACCTTCAGCGACTAACAATGTGATTGGTCACTGAATATTTGGCAACAATAATTTTTTTGTATGTAAAATACATATATTTTGTTGATAAAAATTAAAATTAGTAATGAAAGAGTGAGTATGTGAACTATTTTGCAATAAAATGTGTTAATTGCCTAATATACCGGCTATTTCAAAAATAATATTGGGCATGCTTTGGGTATATAAAATAGGAATAATTTTCTATTTATTTTAAAAAATTAATACTAAAACTCAAAATATTAGAAATAAAAATTAAGATGATATAAGTATCCTTAATTTTAAGTTATAGGTGTATTTTTTTTAAAAAAATAATTCAATTTTGATAATTTATACTTATATATTTATATCTTTAATATTTTTATTTTTAAAGTTTAATTTTTAAATTTAAATTATTAATTATTTATTTAAAAAATTAAAATTATGAGGATAAAAATATAAATCTTATAATTTAAACTAAAATATACTTTATTTTAAATTATAAATATAAATTTTTGCCTTAAATTATCTTCTTTAAATTAACAAAATCTGAAATAAAATATAATTTATTTTAAATTATAAGCATAAATTTTAGCATTGAAATCTTTTTTCTTAAATAAATAAAAAATTACTTCATTTATGATATTAAAATTTAACAACCAATCCATTATATATATATTACAACTTAGCAACTAACCCAAACGGAACCCAATTCCATCATGCCTAATAATTGTAATAACTTAGCAATTAAACCCAAACGGAACCCAATTCCATGCCTAATGGAATTGCCGCCAAAGAGAATTAGGATGTGTTGATTTAGGCGGCGGAATATCTAAAGACTAAACCCCTAATTTCAATAACTTTGTTTTCTTTTCTCCTTCTAGGCTCCATCCTCTTTAACTTTCTAGATCTCTGTTGTTTCGTGGGACATTGATTGAAGTTCTCCACACAACAGGTTGCCTCTCTTCTCTTTGCAAAAACCTACTGTGCAACGGCATCCCACAGCCATCGTCGGCGTCGCACAGCCATCGTTGCCACCGCACGGCCGTTGTCGACAGCCGTTGTCGCCGTTGCTGCCGCAGTCTATCCCCCTCCCCCGTCTCCCGCCGCCATAGGTCAGTTCCTTTTTCAAAACTCAACAGTTGGTTCTCAACAGTTGTTTTGATGTTTCATTTTTTGTGTGTGCGCGTGTTTTGGAGTTTTTACTGGGCCAA
>JAOTRH010441921.1:0-32643 GCA_034768845.1 Heliamphora exappendiculata
TATATATCAATCAACTATCACGAGCCCCAGAAATAGTTTTATAAATCCAAGAGAATTTACATGCAACAAATGCAATCCACACAACGCAACACCTGCCACCCACACGATGCAACACATGCATCTTCAGGATCACATTTTCATCCCTCAGATTCACACCCACACGCATCGTCAACCAAAGTTAACGTGTATCGGACCACATTTCCATCCATTGTTAACCAAAGTTAACGTGTATCGGACCACATTTCCATCCATTGTCAATGACATGCACATACATAAATAAAGCCAGAGTTTTATATATTCACAAACCATGTACAGACACTACGTTTTCCATAACGACACCACGTGCCACATAACCCGTCCCGACGTCACATGCCACACACCCCGGTGCGACAACACATGCCACACACCTAACGTCCACTCACCCGGACAACTAATAACCTGCAAGGCAAAACCTAACCCGAAGGCCAACACCAACCTTCCGCACCACTTTACTAACGTTTTAACAAAACACTATCTTTCCCCAAAACTCCTTTTTAGAAAAGAACCACGGGTCCAAACACGCCCTGCACCCAACGATGCACAAACACCACGCACACACTAGTTTACTAACTCGACACGCCAAACCGTGCACGGACACCACACTAAACTAACCCACGTCACTCCCGAGGATGACCATAAAACACAAACCAACACTACGACCCCACCACAACCAACCAAAATAAGAGACAACCAACACCCCTCTTCATAGCTTCAGTCAACAGGACCTCATAATCCAACCGATTAAAAAGCCACTATAGGAGATCCAGTCGATTGAACCCAATTTAATCTATCGAAAAGCCACAACACAACCACCAAATAATAAATGCCCTCTCAATCCCATAATTGAAGCAACCAAACTCCCCTTCGATACCCACGGACATACCCAAGCCCAAAACAACCAGAAAACACCACGAACACCCATTTCACCCAACCGAAACCCACCAAACACGATTTAAGCCCCAAAACTGACTTTTTATGCATTTTTAAACTGTAAAAACACACACGAATACACGTAGCACCCTTATAAGAAATGAGAGTTTAGGACCCTACCTCGTTGAGTCAAAAACTCGATACCTCAAAAAATGCACTTCGTCAAAACGAGAATCCGTCCAGATGAACGCAAAGCCGTCGACGCGAATAACACAGATCCGCAGTCCAATCGCCAAAAGCCAAACCCCAGGCCCCTGAAATCTAGAAAGAAGGTAGAGAAAACTTGTAGAGAGAGAAAAAGATCTTAGAAAAATATATTTTGGCTCAAAAAGATATTTTGGCAGGTTTTATAGATTTTTGCACCAGGCCTCCACCGCTTGAGCGCTTAAGCCCCGCTCGAGCGGATCCCTACCGATATAACACACTACCACACCATCGCTCGAGCGTACTACCACCGGTCGAGCGGTCAACGCTGGGAGGAAACCTAAACAAGAAACAAAACCAAACCCCCGTATGCATAACACAGATATAAAACGGTAGCTAACACACCAAAAAACATCGCTAAAATTAAAATGGGTTAGGGTCTCACACTAGTAAATCAATATATAATCCTTAGTCCTTTTTAGGTACTTGATTATATATTCTTTATTGCAGTCTAATGCTCCTATCCTAGGTTAGACTGATATCTGTTAGCCATGCCAATGGCAAAGTAGACGTCGGGTCTAATGCAAAGCATATCATACATGAGGCTTCCTATTGCCGAAACATAAGGAACTGTCTTCATCTTCTCTATCTCATCAGGTATCTTAGGACACAAATCCTTGGATAAAGTGATTCCATATCTAAAAGGGAAAAATCCTTTCTTGGAATCTTGTATGCTAAAAGGAGCACGGATATCAACGATATACTTTGCTTGAGATAGGCCCAACATTCTTTATTTCGATCTCGTACAAGCTTGATCCCAATGATGTGATTGGCTTCTCCCAATTTGTTCATATCGAACTTCTTAGATAACCATACATTAACCGTATATAATGCCCCCACACCATTTTCGATGAGCAAGATATCATCTACATAAAGTACTAGGAAGATCACCATGCATTCGTCACGTTTCTTGTACACACAGGACTCATCCGGACTCTAATCAAAATTATAAGACTTAATGGCATGATCAAATTGAGTTTTTCAAGACCTCAATGCCTGCTTGATTTTATAAATAAATCTCTTAAGTTTACACAATATGTGTTACTGGCCTTTTACAATGAATCCGCCTGGTTGTATTATATAGATACACACATCAAAACTTTCGTTAAGAAAAGCTTTCTTGACATCCATTTGTCGGATTTCGTAATCGAAATGAGTAGCAATAGATAAGAGAATTCAGATAGACTTAAGTATGGCTATCGACGAAAAGGTTTCCTCATAATCAATTCGTTCTTTTTGAGTGAACCCTTTAGCAACAAGCTAAGTTTTAAAGGTTTTAACCTTTCCATTTATTTCTCTCTTCCTCTTGTAGATCCACTTACATCCAATGAATTTTATCCCTTCGGATGGTTCTACAAGTTTTTAGACCTGATTGGAATACATAGATTCCATCTATGAACTAATAGTCGTTTTCCAAATATCTGTATCTTTGTCTTGAAGTGCTTTATCGTAGTTACATGGCTTGGTGTCTAGTTCTGCCAAGATCCAATTAGAAGACTCTCCCAAGAACATATATAGATCAGGTTGATGAACAACCCTCCAACTACGACGAGGTACTACATGTGTCTGTGTACTATAAATAACATACTGTGCAGAATCTGAATCTTGTGCATTAGCACCTTGTTCTTGATTTGTACCTATCCCGATAATTCTCCCACTACGACGAGGTAATGGGATATTAGTGACTTGTTCTTCTGTTCTACTGGTATTTTCTCTCAGTTATTCCAAAATAATTTTGCTATTGGGTCTGTGATCCATAATATAATCATCTTCTAAGAATCAGATATTGGTACTAATAATGACCTTCTGATCCTTAGGATTATAAAACAGACCACCCATCATTCCCTTAGGATACCCCACAAAGAAACAGACGTTTCTCCTCGATTTCAACTTACCTGCGTTGCCTTTCAGCACATGTGCTGGATACTCCCAAATCCAAATGTGTTTTGGACTAGGCTTATGCCCAGTCTATAATTATATGGGAGTAGAAGGTACTGACTTAAAACGTATCAAGTTCAGAATGTAAACCGTTGTCTCTATAACTCATCATTGACTTTACCATCTCCACAAGAGTCATATTCCTTTTTTCTAGTACATCATTCTGCTATGGAGTGTCAGGTACAGTTAACTGGGATATAATCCCTTCTGATGACAGGTAGTTCCTAAACTCTCCAAAGAAGTATTTTCTACCATGTTTGGATCGTAGTGATTTGATACTTTTACCCAGACACTTTTTTGCCTCCGCTTTGAATTCTTTGAATTTTTCAAAGCATTTAGACTTACGGCGCATCAAGTAAATGTATCCATACATTGAGTAGTCATCAATGAAACTGATGAAGTACTTAAAGACATCTCTAGCCTGGATTATCATAGGACCACACAAATCAGAATGAACTAGCTCTAACAGGTCTTTAACTCTATAGCCTTTGGCCGAAAAGGGGGTTTTAGTCATCTTACCTTCTAAGCAAGATTCACCGACTAGAATTGTCTCCATTTCTAATGAACTCAAAGGTCCATCTACTACTAGTCTGTTTATCCTTTTTAAATTAATATGACCCAAGCGTAAGTGCCAAAGAAACATTTGGTTCATTAAAGAATGAACTTTCTCTTATATGATAATATAGATGTATTATTCATTTTAATTAGTTGCAGTGTAGGAGAGAAAAGAGATACGACATACATATCATCTACCAATGTATTAGAACAAATAAAATATTTATTTTTTTTCACAACCACATAGTCATCAAAATGAACAGAATATTTATCCCTTATTAAACTCGAGACTGAAATTAAATTTTTTCTAATTGAAAGTACATAAAGATAATCTTTTAAAAATAATATCCTATCTCTACTAATGCTAAGAATGACATCTCCTTCTGCAACTACTGGCACCCTTGTATTATTGCCCATGTGTAGGTAAATTTTTCCATCACTAAGCTGCCTGATATCCTAGAACTTCTACAAAGAATTGCAGATATGATTACTGGCTCCTGTATCTACACACTAGGTTCTGGTAAATAACACATCTAAACATGTTTCAACTACTAGTGAACAAACACTACCTGATTTGTTATGCTTACTGAGAAAAATTAGACACTGCTTTTTTCAATACCTAAACTTGTTATAGTGATAGCACTTGCCTCTCGGCTTCTTCACACCAGTTTTCTGTCCCTTAACTGCTTTTGGACCTATATTTTCCTGTATCAGAACCTTTTTCTTCTTCTTGCCTGTATCTGAACCTGGTTTCCTAAGAACAACCTCAACTGCTTGAAGTTCCTTAAGAAGTTCTGTCAATGTGTAACTGAGCTTATTCATAGAATAGGTCAGGCAAAACTATATAAAACTTTCAGACAGTAACTGGAGTATGATATCGGTTTCCCCGTCAATTCTAGCTCTAGGGATCTCAAGTTCATTCAGAAAACTGATCATCTTCAGAACATGATCCCTAACTGGTGCACCTTTATCCATGTTTGCATTCATTAGAGATCTCATGGCCACCTACCTGGCAGCATAATTTTGATCCCCAAACATATATTTGAGGTTCATTATCATGTAATAGGCACTGGGCATAGACTGATACTGATACTACTAAACATTTGACATTGAAGCCAAAATATAACAGCAAGCCATCTTATCAGCTTTCTGCCACTTCTGATGGGCCAAGGCCCCCCTTATCAGGTACTGGTGGACATATCTCAGTTAACACAAACTTGTAATCCTTAGTAGTTAATACAATATCCAAGTATCATTTTCAATCAACATAATTTGATCGCGTAAGTTTGTTTTCTTTGAGTATAAAAGCGAGTAAATTGAAAGTCATTCAATCATGTAATTAAAAATACCGTTAATTATGATGAGCAAAACTTTGAATTCATTTTAATTTGTTTCCCTCTACCATTTTAAAATTAATTCGCAAGTAGTTTAGAATCCAGTGAATAGCATGCCTTGATAGGAGGACATCTACTATCCATCGTTAGTCTAGACATGCCAATTTCTTTTAATTTTACTATCTAGGCAATTGATCATGCCAAGTAAAATTAAATAGCTAACATTGCTTTGATCCAGTATATAATAATAGTGACTCAGATGTAGAGAATACTATTATATACAGCTAAGTGTTAACCACCACCTAATCCAAAATCAATCGATTCGCAATAAACCCTTCAGATGGATAAGTAATCCACACTAATAATAATCCAAGATATCCAATTTTATAAAAAATCATCTTAAACGTCATATTTTGTAAAAAAAAATAAAATATCTAAAATTTTTCCATTTAATTAAAATTAATTAATTAAAAAAACTTAATTTCATTTTCTATTACAAAATTTTTTAATTAAAATTAAAATTTTAAATTAATTAAATTAGCAGAATAAATAAAATAGATATACAATCATCTACACTGTTCATATATTTTTATAAACACGATGCATATATCCCGATTTTATAATCCAAGTGAAACGCTGAAATTTTTTAGTCTCCCGTAGAGGATAAGCTGTAATAATCTATATTCGTCAATAAATTTCATGTTTTGATTGCATTAGACTTTCCTAATACAGTATGATATATAGATATATCATATATCAGTCTCGTATATATTAGAATATTGATCAAAACATCCCCGGGAGAGAAAAAATCACATGCCGCCACCTTCAGGTGGCTTCTGTCGCCTCATCCAAACTTTGTTTTTGATGAACCTTATACCGATCAAAAGCACTCAAAAAATAAATTTTCTTTGTCAAAACTTTTACTCGAAAATAACCCAAAATGGTCAAAAAAATAGTCCAAAGCTGCTATCGCTGCCCAAAAAATTGCCATGTTTGGGCTTTTTTCGATGCTTTTTTGGTGCTGGTTTTTTTTAGAAAAATAACTCAAATATCCAGCCACACGATGCTTAAAAGAATGCCTCGAAAACAATCTGAAAATGCCAGAAAACAGCTCCCGAACAGTGCCGCCTAGCGCCACAACCGCTCCACCTGTTTGCCATCTGTTTGTACACTATTTCGGTCCAATTTTTTTTCTAGTTTTTGGATAATTTTTTAAGTATGTTTTGTTGCTATTTTATGCTTAAAAATTGCTCAAAAAATAGTCCAAAAAATTATCAAAACCACCACCGAAATCGGGCAATTTTTAATGATTTTTCCTGTTATTTTTGGCTTTTTTTTGCTGCTATTTTTAATTCATAAAGACTGTAGAAAATTCACCAGAAAAATCGTTTAAAAACCATTAAAAAACTTACTTCGATTTATGGCCTGTAAAAACTTGAACCACCACTGGTGTCGCTTCTGTTTTTTGTATTCTTAGATATGTTCAATATGTTCTTAAATAATCTAAACAGATATTTTGAAAATAGAAACTAGCTATTATATCGATCTTATATCCCGAATGCTCAAATTCGATTTATCGCGGTCAACCCCCGTGATTTAAAAAAATAATCACCATTCAAACTCATTCAGTCAAATATAAAATTAAATGACAATCATAAAATCGAGATTAGAACTCCTGCAAAACGAAGTTAGCAATAGTTCTAAAACTACCTGACCCCCCGATAACTGTAAGCAAAAAACCAAACGGCTCTGATACCAATTATTGAATGCAAAACTGTCGAAATCTTTATTTTTGCAAACAATAGTCGAAAAAAATTAACTGGACGGGCAAATGCCGAACTGAGCTCCAAATAAAATTTTGTATGAGGAACGATCAAAATAAAACTCATGCGACCACAGTTAATTTAGAATTATACATTTTTCTGGTCAAATCTTCAACTACAATTTGAATTCGAGTTGAAACTTTTGTTAGATCTTCTACTGTATTTTCTTATGCGATTCTTGAATGTAGGATGGGCTATAATCTATCAAGAATGCGTACCAATAGAACTTGGATAGCTTTAGTCGTAGAAGATAAGTTAAGAAACTAGTTTAGTTTACCCGTATATTTATATGGCCACAGTAGGGACCTGTGAAGTAATTATGAGTAAGATTTTCAGTGCAACACGGACTCATATCAGCGGTTTCTACAATTAAGCAAACCTCATAGTGGTATTTGTAATTATGAAAAATCAACAGCGATTTCTATAATTTTCATAAAATACTGAATTACAGTTCACACTACTAAAAAATTAATATTGCACTCTGACCCATAATCTTAAGACCATCTTGCATTGAGCTCCAGTTATTTAATACTTATCATTTCTTCCCACTTTAAGATTTTCGATACTTGTCAATTAAATTTAATTACTGACAATTTAATTTAATCGGCATCTTGAAATTCTTTAAGCCTATCCGCTTAATTTATTTGACCGCCGAATAATCAAATCCACCTGTAGGGTTTGGCCCGGTCAAAATTTATAAGCCTCCTTAAGGGGGCATCGTAAATTCTGATTCTTCGAAATTTGAATTCCGTCAATAATTAATATTCACCATATAAATAATACCGCTATCCAACTCACTAGAAATATAGACCCATATACGATCGCATTCTCTAATGAATCGAAACAACGAATATTAAATATATGCAAATCAATAATTATTCCAAGATTAAGAGTATAAGCACTATTCATAATAATCTTGAGGTGTGAATTAATTTATATAGTCAGTATAAAATTAATTACCCTAAATATCCCGTTTAATACACACGAAGTGTACTAGCATAGAGAGTCGAAATAATAGACGACGCTATTATCTATTCTCCGTAACCAAGACATGTCTACTAAAACTCTATGTTACAGTCATACCGATGGTATGTCCATTTTCATCTAAACTGTGAACATAAAACCTATATTCTGCAATAACCTAAAATCTAATCTTCTGTGCGCAAGTCGTATTCTACACACCAAATTAAATACTGTACAGAATATTGAACATCCAATCATAATATTAAAATAATAATATACATGCATTACTCATAAAGATTTTCATAAAATAAAAAATTTATTTTATTTAAATTAAATTAAATACTAAAAACATAGTTTTTAGCATACCAACCCTAACATGAATTCTTTATGGTAACCAAGTATCTAAAATGGTGGCCAACATTGCCCCGATTTTGAAGAAGGATGTGCGCATCCGAGTTTGTGTGAATTTTAAGGATCTCAACAAGGTTAGTCTGAAATACGACTTTCCTCTGCTGCACTTTGACATCTTAGTGGATAACACAACGTGGCATGCTCTCTTATCGTTTATAAACGATTTTTCTAGGTACAATCAGATTTTAATCGACCTCGAGGACAGAGAAAAGATGGCATTCATTACACCATGGGTCATCTACTATTGTCGTGTGACGCCATTCGGTTTGAAGAATGCAGTGGCAACCTATCAAAGGGCTGCAACTACTTTGCTGCACAATATGATACATAAGAAAGTTGAGGTGTATGTAGATGATATGATAGTGAAGTTCAAGAACCGAGACGACCACTTCGTAGCACTAAGGAAATTCTTTGAAATGATTATAAAGTACAAAATGCGGCTCAACCCACAGAAATGTGCCTTTAGAGTTACTGCGGGCAGAATGCTTAGATTTATAATTACTCAATGGGGTATCAAGATCGATCCGTCAAAAATTAAGGTAATCATAGAAATGCCTCCTTAAAAGATCGAGAAAGAAATCAGGGGCTTTCTAGGCAAGATACAGTTCATCGGCCAGTTCATAACTAAGCTAACAACCACCTATGAGCCGTTATTTCGCCTGCTGAAGAAAGAGGTTAAGTTCAAATGGGATCAGAAATGCCAAGACGCCTTCGAAGTTGTGCATCAGTATTTGCATAACCCACTTGTGTTGGCTTCTCCCGAGCCTTATAGGCCACTGATTCTCTATTTGTCAGTAACTGACTTAGCTATGGGAAGCATGCTGGCACAAGAAGAATAAATTGGAATTGAGAAGGTAGTCTACTACTTGAGCAAGAAGATGACTAGGTCCGAGATATTATATACGCCACTAGAGAAGACATGTTGGAATTTGGTTTGGGCCTTTCAAAAATTAAGGCGTTACATACTGTCTTTCATAGTGAATGTAATTTCCCAGATGGATCCATTAAAGTACTTGTTTGAGAATGTGGCACTAACAGGAAGCCTATCCCAGTGGTTGTTGTTGATGTCATAGTTTGATCTCAAGTACGTCACCCAAAAGTTAGTAAATGGCAGAGCAGTAGTAGAATTTTTAGCTGACCAACCAATTGAGGGAGACGAAGACGTATAATTCCAGTTCCTCGATGAGCAGCTTATGGGAGTCAAGGATGACAAATGAACTTTGTACTTTGATGGTGCATCTAATTAGTATGACTATGGAATAGGAGTTCTCCTTGTCACTCCTGACGAATCACATGTTCCCCTATCTCTGAGGCTTTATTTCGAAGTTACCAACAACTAAACTTGGTATGAAGCATGCTTAGCCGGGTTAGAGGCAGCCCTAGAACTAGGGGTAAAGAAACTGAAATTTATTGGGGACTCAGCATTGGTGGTCTCATAAGTAAGAGAAGAATGGAAGGTTAAGGACGTAACGTTAATTCTCTAGCATGAAGAGCTGGAAAAGTTGATACCGTGCTTTGAATTAGTGGTTTCACTCATGTTTCGAGGCTAAAAAATAAGCTCGCCGATGCATTGGCTACGTGAGCATTAATGATTGACATACCATCTGGGGTTACGATGAGACCATTGATAATCAAGCAAAAAAGAAAGCCAGCATACGAGATGGTGGCAGCAATCGAAGAAAGCACTGACGAACTCCCTTGGTACTTTGATATTCAAAATTTCGTGGTGAATGGAGAATACCCCAAGTTTGATAGCAAAAAGGACAAAATGGCAATAAGGAGATTATCTACACAGTTTGTCATTTGCAGAGGAAAGTTATACAAACGAGGGCAATTTAGACTCAATAAGCTATGTGTCAACACTCAAGAAGGTTGAGAATTGATGAAAGGGGTACATGCGAGCATCTACGGGCCTCACATGAGTAGGAATATGTTAGCCAAGAAGATCCTACAACAAGGGTATTTTTAAATAACAATGGAGACAAATTATATACAGTTTGTGCGAAGGTGCTATAAATGTTAGATCTATGTAAACCTTATACATGTTCCCCCATCCCAAGTGTATAGTCTGGCATCGCTATGGCCATTTTCAGTATGGGGCGTTGATGTGATTGGCATAGTAACACCAAAGGCTTCGAATGGGCACGAGTTCATTTTGGTGGCCATCAAATACTTTACCAAGTAGGTGGAACTGCCTCCTACTTGGTACTGAAAGCTTCTCATGTTGCCAAGTTTATCAAGTAGAATATCATTTGTCGATATAAGGTTCCTCATGAGGTCATCTCAGATATCAGCTTACACTTTTAAGGTAAGGTCTTGGACCTTTTTGAAGAATATCGAATAGTAGCCCACAAGTCGTCACCATACTGGCCACAAACCAATGGGGCATTCGAAGCAGCAAACAAGAATGTAAAAAATATTCTGCAAAAAATGATCAGCTAATACAAAGATTGGCCGAAACATCTACCATTTGCACTTTATGCTTTAGTGTGGATTACCATCGAGTAGAGCTTCAATAGGAATCACACTTTATGCTTTAGTGTTTATGATGGAAGCTGTGTTTTCCATTAAGGTGGAAATCTCCTCACTAAGAGTAGTGGCTGAGGCCAATATTCTGAAGGCAAAACGGTAGAGAAATCGGATGGAAGAGCTACTCATGTTTGACGAAAGAATGCTGCAGACTCTATTTCACATACAAGGGTACTAAAGAAGGATTGCTCGTGCGTTCAACAAGAAGGTCAAGACCCGGGACTTGAGAGAAGGTATCCTGGTTCTCCAGGAAATCAAGGCCCCTATCTTTGACCCAAGGGCAAGTTCAAGCCAAACTGATCCAGGCCATTTTTTATCAAAACCATTATGACCGATGCTACAGTAATCATCATGGATTTAGATGGCAATACGTTCTCCACTCCAATCAACATTGACCAGCTCAAAAAATACTACCCTTGAGAGGAAAATAAATAATATAAAAGCTTGCTGGGTTAAAAACTGAAAATACAACCCTAACAAAAGTTAGAGCAGCTCGTGAGGCCAAAAACCTGAAATGGCGACCTTGGTAAAAGTTAAGGCATCATAAAAAGATAGTGTTAATACCTAAGAGTAAACTGAGTCTGAACTACGTTAAGTCCTGATTCCATTTTCTTGGGATACGTAGAAAACTTTTTTAAGAAGCTCGACCACTTTCTTTATTTTAGCCAACTTTGAATCCAAGTAAGATCAATACAAATTTGTCTTTAAGTTCTGATAATAAAGTCATTCACATTGCAAGAATCAAAAAACTTTAGATAATAAAAGTGGAATACTTCATTTCAACATTGATTATAAAGTTGTGGAAATAGCGTGCAAGTCCCAAACTCTAAAAGCAAATGAAAGCTATGAAATCTTGAAAAGCAAAGTAGGTCTCTCAAATCTTCCTCATCTTTGATTCTCGTTTTTCTTCTTCTTTGTTTCTTTTCTCTCTATCGTGAATCAGCCATGCCTTGTACTCCTCAGGGAGTTTCGGGTACTACAACTCTTGCATCTCCATCAGTGAACGAGATGGCCAAGCCTTCTGATACCTCGCCAAAAATGGGGCCTGAAGTAAAGATGAATACAAATGACTTCGAACACCATGGAATATGATCTGACTGTAACCAAATTGCCTCATGATCCTATATGGGTAATAGAAAGTGGACAGTCGCAAACCAATCAACAGAACGCCGAGATGGCCATAGTGGTCAAGGTCACAGTAGAGATGCGCCACCAGAAGCACTGCCAGGTAATGTATACTCTCGTCAAAGAAGAGAGATACTGTCTCCAAGCCATCTTAGTAGTATATATCTTATATAATAAGGGAGATAGATGAGGGCCGCGACATTGTACCTATCTATAATTGGCTTCTACATGAGGTTTACATTCTCCATCAGCCAAATTTGTAAGAGAGGTTAGAGGTGAAAACCAAGAGAATCAGTAAAAGGGGAATAAAGTAAGAAGTAAAGTGAGAGAAAAGTGAAAAAGGAGCTTTCAAGCAAAGAAGTGAGAAAGAGCAAAGTAGCGAGCGATTACGGTTAGAGGTGAAAACCAAGAGAATCAGTAAAAGGGGAATAAAGTAAGAAGTAAAGTGAGAGAAAAGTGAAAAAGGAGCTTTCAAGCAAAGAAGTGAGAAAGAGCAAAGTAGCGAGCGATTACTCGGTTGTGCAAAAATGGCTGACGAGTATTAATGAGATAGGCAGGGGCATGATGATGAGCCTTTGAAACCCAAATCTGAATTGGATGAAGGGATAAAAGGGAGACGTGATGATGAGCCCTTGAAGCCCGATCTTGAACTAGATAAAGGGGTAGAAGGTGGACGTGATGATGAGCCCTTGAAGCTTGAGCCTGAACTGAATGAAGGGATAGAATGGAGGCATAATGATGAGCCTTTGAAGCCCGAACCTAAACTGGAGGAATGGATAGAAGGTGGACGTGATGATGAGCCCTTGAAGCCCAAATTTAAACTGGATGAAGAGATAAAAGGGAGACGTGCTGATGAGCACTTGAAGCGCAAACTTGAATTAGATGAAGGGGTAGAAGGGAGTTAGCCGAAAAACCAAAAGAGCGGCCTTGGATGACACCAAAGTATATGAGAGTGCAAGGGATTTGGGTACTCATTGCCATGAACGCACCCGTGATGGTTGAGTTGGGTGAAACTAACCCGCTTGAGGGTACAGTAGGAGAGCCCCCAATAAAGGCCCAGGGAGAGGGTGAATTGATCGTCGAAGACTCGTGAAAGAGGCAAGTGGGAGGTGATTAGTCTACAAATATCAAGAAAGTGATGCAATTCTTCTAGGTGTTGACTGGTGATGCTATGCATGGTGCATACCCTGTTAAGTTCTAAAGTTGGTTTGAGGATTGGGCAATGGGTGAATTGACCATCAAAGACTCGTGGAAGAAGCTAGTGAGAGGTGATTAATCTGCTACCTTCGATGAAAGAAGGCTATAAGGAGCCGAGGGACAACACGTGGGCATCTCGAAAGGTTAGAAACGTTAAATGTAGGCTAATAAGGAATTACTGAAAAGGAAAAAGTATACTTGAAGAAGTAAATGGCTACTAGCAAAGTAGTAGTTGTGCCTCGATAAATAGTGTCCAAGCCAATCAGGTCTCGGCAAGTACCATCAGAATAAAGTCCTTTCCCAACCACATCTGACCAGCAATGTCAACTAGTGAGCAACTGATACGTCTATTAAAAGGAACCAGGAGGTAATGGGTAAGAAGGTAGAAGCACAAGGCATAACGGCACCGTAATTAAAAGCCAAGGTCGTTGAGGTCGCCGGTTGGAGGAAACCTCTCAATAATCCAAGGAATGTCAAGGCAGTTGTCAGATGTCAAGAGGGAAGCCTCCATTTTGGATAAGCCACAGAGTTATATTATCTGCTGCTAGTTAGAAAGAAAGAAAATCAGCTCGACTACAGATTTTCTCAGGGTGAGGTCCAAAATGGCAGCAAACTCCATTATAGTGGGACACAATTCTTCAAGACTGAAGCGGAAGACATGGGATTGTGGATCCCATAAGTGTACAATAGCCCTCAATAATGGTTCATTAATCTTAACAGCTATCAGGGAGAATAGAGAGTTGATACCAAATGAGGTGAAGTTAATACGCTCGACATGTGAAAACTCTTCTATCCACGCAGAGAGAGAAATATGGAAGGAATCCATTAAGGTAAAGGTGAGAGAAAATGGGGACCCTAATTCATGCTTATAAGGCATGAAGAGGCTGAACACCAGAGGGCTGGGAAAGGACCAAAGATGCCTGCGATCGCCACCTTAGAGTGCACGATGGAAACATCCAAAGGATAACCGCAACGTCCAGTGTATGGTCACGACCTTTTGAACTGTGCGACCGTGTCCTTACCCTTAACATTCCTTGCAACCGCAAGGTCCTATCCTTATGATCGCAACCTTTAAATGTTGTAGGTGTACTTCTTTTGCATCTTTTTTAATGTCTCTTATATTATGTGAATTCTATTCTCTTGTTTATCACCTTCATATATGACATTCCTGTTTGGTGCACATTGTAGACACCTCAATTTGATCTCGCCTAATATTAGGTTGGTCCGAGTGAATTCGATGATGAAATTAGAAAGAATAGTGCTTCTAAATGATCATGGAGGAACAATCCAAGCCGAGTAAGCCAAATCTTTGAACCAACGAATCCACAATGTCCAAACCTCTAGCCACCAACTTGAACCTAGAGCTGCCACCTTGCAACCATGGGGCTGCCATCTTGCATTGTGGTAACCGTTTGAGAAACTTATGAAAACCCTAACTTGAAGTAGCGACCACCAATTCCAACAATGGGGCTGCCACCTTACATAGTGGCGACCGCCATAAGAAGCATGTGGAAACTCTCCTAAAGTAGCAACCGCCACCTTGAAAAATCCTAACATGTCCCAAAACATGCCAACATCTCATTGGTCGATGAATTCTATAAATATCGTGCCCTCGATACATTTTATAGGATAAGAATTTTGAGTGAGAGATACTCTACCGAAGTACCGAAAGAGTACAAGTTTTGACACCAGCACCCTGCTACTTCGCGGACGTACGACCTACATTACGCCTACACTCTACCGAATCCCTGACTTGCTGACTGAAATTAGAGCATTCCTCACGAATCGGATAATTGAGCACTATTCTCCTAATTTGAGAATTCACCCGGATTATGCTTCAGGTATTTTGTAAGATCCTCGACGCTTCTCTCTTCACGCTCTTCTTATATGAAGAGGTCGGGTTACATTTTCGATTGCATGCCTACTTCTTAATTTTGTGCTTAGTTAGTAATTTCTTCGAACAATTTATGCTTTTTCTATAGTTTGATTGGATTTCATAGTTTCGTAGATCCTAATTTTTTATGTTATAGTACATTATAATTATTGTACTATTCTATTGAAATTTAGCAATGTTATCTATATTCCTTACATCGTAATCTGTGATATTATGATTGCAATATTCCGGCATGAACATTAATGTGATCATAATAGTCAATATTGTGCCTACATTCTTTTATTTTATTTGATTACAAGTTTTATCTCGTTACAATTGTTTGATGAAAGCATACTTTATTTTACTACATTAATTTGTTATTTCTAATATTTTAGTTAGTAATAGATTAGGTTAGATACTTCCGCTTTAGTTTCATGACATGTTTAGAATTTAGGACTTGTTTTAGTTTATTTTCCTTAGTTATCCTATGTGGTTTTTACTATAAATCTTATTAACGTATTTCAAACATGTTTAGATTTCCTTTGTTTCTATGCCTTTGTCAATATCATGCGATTTTCTCCATGTATCCTTTAGTTAGAAATTGTATACCGTATGACTTAAAAAAAAATTTTGCTACTAGTTTTGTTTGCCGTTATATATACATATGTTACGTATTTTTCTATTTTGATTTTGGATGTTCTCTCTTCTCCTTCATTTTCTGTATTTGCATGCACTTGATAAATCTAATTAAGAACCACTGATGATTAGTAGATGCCAACTTTATGATTGAACGAACAGGGTGCCTAACACCTTCCACAGTTCGTACCTTAGTTCTCAGATCCTTATTTTCTCTGGTTACCATTTTAAAGATCAGTATCTTATTTTGTTTTTTTTAATTTTTCTTAAAAATCAAGTGGCGACTCTATTTTTCATAAAAAAGGGTTTTCAAATTTTAATTTTCAAGGTGTTAGAGTATTTTCTAAACATTTCTTGAATTTTCTTATTTTTGAACTAAAAATCCCAAATCCCTGCACCACACACATATGACATTCATTCGCATAAGTTTATACTGTGATTTGTATCACGCAACCAAGATAGTTCAAGATCTGAGGAAATAAAGCACAATCACATGGGCAAAAAAATAGAAGGCTTGAAGGCCAAATATATCTGAAAGTGTAACAGGGGCACCCTGGCCCATCATTAAATAAAACCATGAGACATGCGGTCCCGAAAAACCAAACATATCATAGTGTATCAGAATGTATCAGAAATAAATCAGTATGAAAAAGGGGAAGGGGTTTCTCTCAACTCTCTAATGCCTCTAACGGACTCAGCGGGAATAGGGACCAAAGTTTAAAGGGCCATGCTTAAATGAGTCAAACAGCTCCTCTAGATCGTCGTTGTCATCACCGTTGTTGCCAAAAGAAGAAGATACGACTCAGGAGCGGCTCGAGCAAATGAAATAGATCCTCGAGTATAGCGAGCTCAGGAGGAAGCATGGGACCCACAACCTCATGCTAGGCTTGGAACTGGATCTTGTGGCTATGCTATGCCGAAAACTAGAGCCAGTGGCTGTCAAAAGGAGATAAAAATGAGTATGAGAAGTTAAAAAAGGCAAAGAGCTAAATAAGCCAGAAGGTACTCACCATGGACACTAGGGTAAATCAATGCTCTCTGCCCTAACAGCAAAAGCATCACGTGATCTACCCATTCCTGATTAAACTATGATAAGAAGATATAGTTTGAGTAAACTAAACAAAGGGGACAACAAAAGGGGAAGAAAAAGAAGGTGTAAGAACAAACCAGAGTGATATCGGCCTTGAACTCCAAAGTCGGAGGAACCGTAACTTGAAGGGTGAAGGGGTGGCTCGCTATGTAAGTAGGGACGTCCCATGGAATCTCTAGACCCACCACTCCCCCTGCTCCAGCTAAGGGTGCACATGGGTTGGTTTGGTTCAGTTTCATGCTAAATTTGGAATCGAACCAATATTAATCAGTTCTAGCTTTTTTAACCCAGAACCAAACCATTCACTTAGTCAAACCAAACCAAACCAATAATAATCGAATTGGTTTAGTTTGGATCCATAGTTCCACTATTTTTAAAATTTGGCATTCATAATTTAAAGAAATCATAATGCAGCAATGAGTACAGAATATATGGGGTGGAAAATCATAAGCAACGAAAATTAGTGAGTACACAATGCAGCAGCTAGCAGTGTTGCAGCTCAGGATATATGAAACAAAATATATTGTGAAACAGGATATATTGTTACAGTGCATTCATCCCCCCAAAAATGAAGCTTCTAGTATCATTTGCTGTCAAATAAATACATATCTCTAAAAGATAAATAATTACTATTTCTAAGATCCTCCATTTCATTGATAGACAGAATTTGTTGGGACTCAAAAGCTTCAATAACAGATTTTCATCAGATTTTCATGCTTTGCCTGTCCATTTTATTCTTGAACTCCATTAGCTAATTGATCATCCAAAGCATTCATCCAAGCATTCAAATGCTTTTTGAAATTTCAATGCAGACTCTAACATGCAATATGTGGAGTTCCATCTAGTGGGTATATCTAGGCACAAAGAACTTTTGGAAGTCATTCTCTCTAGCTCATAACAAGTTTTAAATTGTTGTGCTCTTTGTGAGGAACTCCTAATGTATCTCACCACATCACGAATCCGATGAATAGAATGCTTAACTTCTTCTATTCCATCTCTCACAATCAAGTTCACTATGTGTGCACAACATCTCATGTGAAAAAATTTCCCATCTAATACAAATCCCTTTCTTTTAAAGATCTTTTTTTTCAAATGTGCAACGACAACATCATTAGAACTAGCGTTATCAACTGTTATTGTGAACACATTTTCTATACCCCATTAAAGCATGCAAGACTCAATTGCTTGACCAATTGCCACACCTTTGTGACTATAAATTTGACAAAAATTGAGAATTCTTTTTTCCAACTTCCAATCACTATTAATAAAGTGTGCAGTGAGATATAAATAACTCATGTTTTGCAAATAAGTCCACAAATCTGTAGTGAAGCAAATTCGTTGAGTCCCACTAGTCAATACCTTCTTCAACTTTTTTTTTTCACTAGCAAATAATTCCAAACAATCCCTTATTGCAGTTGTTCGTGATATTGATTTAAATTTTGGTCGCATAACACTGCAAAACTGCCTAAATCCTTCATGCTTGACAAACTTGAAAGGTAATTCATCCATAATTACCATCCTAGCAAGTGCTTTTCTGCACACTTCTTGCTCAAATTTATAGTTAACAAGCTGATTTTCACCTACAAGGTAATCACTTACAAAAGCCAAAGTCTTTTGTTTTTTATTTGCATTTCCAGGATATTTTTTGCAATTCCCCAAGTGTTTCCTTTGAGTACTAGTCCCATTAGCACTTACACAAGAATAATCAATTTTACAATAGTTACATAATGCCCTATTTGGTTTTTCCCCCATCACTCTTTTCTTTTTTAATAAAATGCTCCCAAATATCACATTTTCAGGTTTTTTCCTACTTACCTTTGCTTTAGAACAGCAAAGGTTGCAAGCTTTGTTTTATTTGATATTTCTTGGGAATTAGACTTGTTCGAATCTTCCATACTTGACATCTAGCCAACAAAAAAAATAACATAAAAAAATTTAGATCTATAGCATAAATATAATGAAGAACAAAACAAAAATACAGATTTAAAAAATTATAGATCTGAAAAAAAATCTAGATCTACCAAAAAGATAGAAGAACATACCAAAAAAGGGAGAAAAAAATCAAAAATTACTAGAAGGAGCAGTGTTGGTTGAAGGGAAGGAGCGGCGAACACAGAGGGAGAGATGGGAGGCGTTGTGGGCAGAGGAAGAGGCAAAGACGGGAGGCGGTGAGTTAAGCGAAGGGAGTTGAGCGACGGGAGTTGAGCGATGGGCTAGGGCTGAGAATTGAGAGAGACAGAGTCATAGAGAGTTGAGCTAGGGCTAGCGTTGTACTGCTGTAGTGACTAGTGACTAGTGAGGACTGAGGACTAAGGCGTGGCTCGTGAGCATCCAAGGGTTAGGATTTGAGATTTTAATTTGTATTTTATTAAATTTGTTATAATAATATAGATTTATAATTGTATAAATAATATATAATATATATATATATATATATTATAAATATATATATTTTTGGGTCTATCGGTTCGATTTTTCGGGTTGGTTTGGGTTAGTCCTGAACTAACCCAGAACTAAACCAATATTATCGGTTTGATTTTTTTGAAACCCAGAACCAAACTAATTGCTTGTAAAATCCAATCCAACCCAACCCATAAAGGTCGAATTGGTTCGATTTTCAAGTTTTTTGGGTCACTTGTGCACCCCTAGCTCCAGCAGCCACTCCGGCACCAGCAACAACTCTAGTAGATCCACCTTCACCAGCCTCTGCTCCTGCTCTCTAGGCTGCAGCCTCTCTCCCTCTCTCCCTAGCTCTGCCTGGCCCTATTGGTAGATCTCTTGCAGCTCCTAGACGAGGACCCATCGGTCCCATCAGATGACCTTTCGCCCATGTTGTGTAGTCTCCATCGGCTCTAAAAAAGCAAATGTCGGAGCTCAGGTTACCTCTAGTAGGATATCGAGGTCGCCCATGAGATCTGTCTGGCGCAAGTAAGTAGGAGGACGTATGAGGATCCAAAAATGATCCAGTTCTAGGGACTATCGAGCAACCCGCTCTTCTAAGTACCACTCTCAGTAGAACGAGCCCTCCAGCAAGACCCATAACCCAAATGTACCATAACTGCACATCAGATCCATACCAACCCTCTCTTCTATCCCCTACCAAACATCTCAACGAACCTATAAGGGAAAAATGTATCTAGTCAGATTAGAAAATAAGGACAGATCAGTGAATAGATCAATGAACAGGACAGTGAACTGATCGGTGAATAGACTAATAAATGGATCAGGGAACAGATTAGTAAATAGAGTAGTGAATAGTGAAACTAATAACGGTAATCAGAACAAAGTAGCAAGCAAGAGATAGAAGTTGTACCTGATTGGGAGGTAGCCTGTCCAAAAACTGTCAAAATCTGTCCAAACTCTTCCCCTCGGGCTTCGTGACCCTGAATCCCCTCGCACACTGAGCAGCGCGGGGAATAACCAGAGGATCCTCATAAGAGTTCACCGGGATGTGCATCCCGAGAAACTTATAACCCCAGAGCTGCAAAAGAAAGGGTCAGCAGAAGAATAGATAACAGATATGTGAATGGAAGAAAGTGTAGAAGACAGGAATAGTGGAATATCTCTCAGATCCTCTAGTATCTTGCCACGCTCAGCTCCTGCGGGATCTGGGTCACTACCTCATAAAACCATAAAGAGTGGCGAGAGTCGCGCCTCCCCAGTTATAAGAAGCAACTTTGTCTATATGGAATTGAGCTTCGAGGTAATGAAGATGAACGGTATTCTCTTTATTCGCAAATAAAGAGACACCGAAAAAGTACAGAAGAAAAGCCTGGGCAACCCACTCATAGTGGCGGGGCTCTGAATAATGGAAATGACAAAAGTGGGTGTGAAACCAGGAGTACTGAACGGGGCTCTGGTCCATATGTGTAGGAACAGTGCCCAGGAAGTAGATGGGAGCTGCTGAAGACTAAGGGATGGTGGATTCGAAGGGGATGGGGTCACTACCAACCCGAATGCCCGTGATCATGGCAAAGTCAAGCAAAGTCAGTGTAGCCTTAAATGTCATGAAGTGGAAGGTGTTTGTGATGTCCCACCACCTCTCTGCTAGTGCAATCAGCTGAACTCTGTCATTGTTGGTTTCACCCAATAATGGTGCAAATCACGTGAAATCGGAAGCATCAATGAAGGCTTGGCTAGGGGCTGGAAGAGCCGCATACCACTTAAGCACCTTACCTGAGCCACTAAAGCCGCGGATGTATCTGCCAGCCTAAAAAAGGAAAAAAAGATGATCAAAAGATATAATAAAGCTATTGGAATAGATGCAAAAGAGAATGAAGAAAGGGAAATAATCAAATCATATGCAAAGCATTGTCTAGATATTCCCAAGTACATATAGCGTTTTAGGTTTTCTAAAGCCCTAGTGAGCTAGGCACTCTAAGCCCTAGTGCGCCAAGCAAACCTAATCCTAAGTTCGTATACGTGTTACAATCCTTAGCTTTCCTAAAGCCTTAGTGAGCTAGGCATCCAAAGATCTGGCGCGCTAGGCAAACCTTTTTTCAAACCCTAGGTTTGTGTTTGCATGACGATCCTTAGGTGTTCTAAAATCCTAGTGAGCTAGGCACCCTAAGCCTTGGTGCGCCATGCAAACACTTTTTCAAACCCTAGGTTCGTGTGTGTATGACGATTCATAAGTTCTCTAAAGCCCTAGTGAGCTAAGCACCATGATGCCTGGTGCGCCGGGCAAACCCAACTCTAGGTTCGTGTGTGTGTGACGATCCTTAGATTTTTTAAAGTCCTAGTGAGCTAGGCACTCAAAGCCTTAGTGCGCCAGGCATAGGTTTGTGTGTGTATGATGATCCTTAGGTTTTTAAAAGCTCTAGTTAGCTCGACACCCAAAGCCCTAGTGCACTAGGCAAACCCTTTTTCAAACCCTAGGTTCGTGTGTGTGTGATAGTCCTTCAATTTTCTAAAGCCTTAGTGAGCTAGGCACTTAAAGCCCTAGTGCGTTAGGCAAACACTTTTTTAAACCATAGGTTCGTGTGTGTGTGACAATCCTTAGGTTTTCTAATGCCTTAGTGAGCTATGCACCTAAAGCCCTGGTGCACCAGGAAAACCCTTTTTCAAATCCTAGGTTTGTGTGTGTGTGACGATTCTTAGGTTCTTTTAAGCCCCAGCGAGCTAATCACTCTAAGCCCTGGTGCACCAGGCAAATCCAACCCTAAGTTCGTGTGTGTGACGATCTTTAGGTCTTCTAAAGCCCTGTTTGTCAGGCACCATAAGCCCTGCTCCTCAGGTACCTATATGTTTTCTAAAGCCCTGCTCCCCAGGCACCCTAAACCCTGCTCCTCAAGCAGCTATATGTTTTCTAAAACCCTGCTCCTCAAGAACCTATATGTTTTCTAAAGTCCTGCTTCTTAGGCAGCTACATGTTTTCTAAAGCCCTGCTCCCCATGCACCTTAAGTCCTGTTCTTCAGACACCTATATATTTTTCTTAAGCCCTGCTCCTTAGAAACCTATATGTTTTCTAAAGCACTACTCCTCAGGCATATATATGTTTTTTGAAACCCTGCTCCCCAAGCACCCTATGCCCTGCTCCTCAGGCAACTATATGTTTTCTAAAGCCCTGCTCCCCAGATACCCTAAGCCTTGCTTCACAGGCATTCTATGTTTTAAGCCCCATTTTCCAGGCATCTATGTTCTAAACCCTAGCATATAAGTGTTTGTCTCAAAATCTTCAGTTGCTCAAGTAATCTGTTTAGTCTGCAGTTCGATGTCCAAGTTTGTCTTTTTATTATTAACAACATATTTGAAATGTTTTTGTTTATTTGACCGAATGGGACGAGTACTAGAAGCACGATGACTCAGACAAAACTTAGCGAACGAGTGCAGTCTTTTTATTTATTTGTCTCAAGATGTTTCTTGTACCTTTTGTAATCACACTTGAATGATTATAATATCCGTATTTTGTGAATTTTTCGAAACTCAATTATGTAATATTATAATGATTATCTATGAATGAAACGTTAGTAAAACCTTATTTGTATATATATATATATCTTAACGTATTTGAGAGCCAGGGCGTTAAATGTTTAGAGTGCATGAAACTTATCACTACCTCATAAGGAGATCATAGCATGTTACACAAAAGCATCGCTTTCTTTGGAATGTTGTCACACAACTACCCATTGATGGAAACGACATAGGAAGGAATAGGTGAGCTTTGCAGAAATTGAGGTGCCAAGATTAGATGGGAGATTCTACATATTCACGCTTTTTTCTATTCAAAGATCTGTCAACCGTCAACCTAGTATTGCGACCGCTATTTTGTTTTTTGTATTTTCAGTCTTGTAATTCATTTTCAGTACTCTCTTTGCATTATGTTACTTTTGGTATGAGTTTCTCTATTTTTTTTATTATATATATTTTTAATCATTTTTTATAAAAAAATTAATTGGATATAAACCACATTGATGATGACAACTCTATAGTTGAGTTTCATTTTAGAATACACAAGAGTTGCTATCGTTAATTCAGTTATTGTGACAACTGTTTTGAGTTATTCTAAAGACTATTCTTCAATTGCGGCCGTTGTTTTCATTTCTAGTTCATTTTACATTCTGGCTAAAAAAATAAACTTTTTAAGGTTAGTTTTTTTGAAAAAAAGGAGAAAGAAAAACCGTAATATTATTTGAAATAATTTGTTTGTGATAATTTTTAAATTTTTTTAAAAAATATTTAATATATTCTTATTTTTTTGTTTATAGGAGTTTAATTTTTTTTAAAAATAAATTGTTTGAAATGTCAAAAAACTTTTTATTTTTAAAAAATAAAAAAGTTAGTAAATTCCAAATAATAAATGATTTTTAAGGGAAAAATAAACTTTTTCAACATATTTGTTAGTAAAAACGGTATAAATAAAAAAAAAATGTAAAAACTGCTGTGGAAATCTGAAAAGTTTTGACACAACAAATTTTCTCACCCTCCCTCTCGAACTACACTCACTCTTCCTAACTTTTTCTAGAGTTGAGGCCTAATTTTCTGTTCGCAAAATGGCTAGAAAACCCTCAGGCGGCATAGGTAAAATAACCTAGAAACTCGATCTTTCTGTGTAAATGGGGGGTTTTTCTCGGAGTGTATTTTGCAACATTCATTATTTTGTCTTCCCAATTTATGCAGTTGGAGATGCATTCATCGTCGATGACCGCGTAAACGACGACGAAGATGAAGACGACGGTATGGATTCGATTTTATTTTGGCTTCCGATTGTTTATTTATTTATTATTACTTCAAATTTCCGGATGTCGGTTCAGTCGAATGGACTTTGCTGTTATAGTTTAGTAGGGTATGTTATAATTTTTTGCTTGCCCGATGTTTGATTCTTGGAAAATGGAAATATTTTTCAATTGCAAAACGACTTTCGGGAGGGATTTTTCCCCTTTCTTAATTTAGCTATGAAATCTTTCTCAAAAGAAACGATAAGATTTTTCGTTGGAAAACTTATTTGGGATTTTTTTTTGTTGTGGAAAAATTCAGAAAATGTGGATTTTCTTTTTCGTTCCTGCAGTTAATATGGAGTCTCGTATTTGCTTTAGGGTTTCTCGAGATGTTTTTGGAGATTCCTATCTCTGTCTTTTATTTTGTTCTAAGCTACGAATGGAAGGACTTGTTTGACTAAATGATATATACTTTGGCAGTTTCTTGTATATCTGTAATGTATTGCCTTTTCTTTCTTTTTCTTTAATCTAAAATTCTATAGCGATTCATATTAATGGTCTGACATGCAGTTTTGTTATGTTTTTGAGCAGAAGAAGGTGAAGATGGGTATGAAAGAGATGGGTTTGTGGTTGATGATGATGATGAAGAAGAACGGGAAGAAGAAGAAGAGAAGAGGCAAAAAAAGAAGAAAAGAAAGAAAAGGTAGATTTATTCTTGTGTGGTCATCCTCTCTTATTTGTTCCTGTTCTTATTGTACTTCCACCAATTTTGTTTAGCTTATCAGAGAAGAATTATGTTCTTGATGAAGATGACTATGAGCTCCTTCAGGATAATAATATCACTGGCTTTCGTCGTCCAAAACTGGTGAGCTCGTCAGTTGTCTCTCTTTCTCTTTCTCTCTGCTGTATGTATAAATATATGTCTATCTACTGAACTACATTAGGTTTATACGCATATGCTGCCTGCTATGAAGCACATGTACCAAAAATGTACCGGGTATTTTTTCAATTGTCGGGTATGGTTTCGGTATATTTTGGGTTACGCATCGGCAGGTTTTAGGTACGCAAATGTGTATGTTGGGACTTATACAATGTTTTTGAAAACTAAAAGAATATTAATGTAAACAATATGTTGTCTCGTTTGATATAAAGACAAAAAAGGATATTAAGCTTGTGTTTGGACTAATTTTATTTTTTAGGTTTTTTGATTTTTCAGCTTTCTTTTATATATAAAAAAAAGTAGATATACAAATATGTGAAAAAAGCCAACTGAGGCCGACAAGTGGGCTTTTTAAGAAGCTTTTAAGCAAAAAGTTTCTAAAAAAAGCTAAGCCAAACATAGGCTAAAAAGCATAATTTATCAAGCCAAACCAAATCAAACCAAACTAAGCCTTTTTTGCAATCAATTGGTGTTGGCTTCGTAATTCGTTTTGCGCCATTCACTTTGTTAAGGGCCATATCTTCAGTTAGTTCCAATAATTTTATATCTTTTCTTAATACATTTTATGTCAATTTAGGTTTATCCTTTCTCCTTGTATTTCTATTACCCAAGATATTGTCATTTTTTTTTACTACTGCATGAACTGGTCGACATTGAATGTGTCAAAACCATTTTATTCTATGTTATCTGAAATTACTCTCAATTGGTGCGAATCCTACCATTAAATGAATTTTTTCATTCCTAATTTTATTTTTGCTAGTCTTATCGCACATCCACTTTAACATTCTTATTTCAGCAATACTTATCTTATTTATGTAATATTTTTTAGCAATCTAACATTATGTCTCATGTCAAATGGCTGGTCTAATAGCTGTCCTATAATTTTTATTTTTTTAATTTTGTAGGTATTTTTCGATCAAATAGAACGCCAAAAGCACCCTTTTACTTCAACCAACCAACTTTGATTCGATGGGTTATATTTTTTGCATTTTTTTTCATCTTTGTTAATAATCGAATCTAGATAAAGAAAGTATTCACTCTTAGGTATTTCTTGATTTTGAATATTTACTTCTTTACTAATAATACTCTTATTACTCATATAATCATATTTCATATATTTAGTTTTGCTCCTACTTACTCGAAATTCTTTTAACTCCAAAATTTCTCTCTACATTTTTAATTTTGCGTTAACTCCACTCATAGTCTCATTCATTAAGACAATATCATTAGTGAACAACATATATTATGGAATATCATCATGAATATGTCTAGTTAGTTTATCCATAAGTAAGGCAAAGAAATAAGAACTCAAAACTGATCCTTAATGTAATTATTCTGTAATTAGAAATTCACTTATTTTTTTGCGGGTGATCTAATTGTTGTGATAGCTCCATCATACATGTTTCTTATCACATTAATGTACTTTTTTGTCACTTTATATTTCTCCAACACCCACCATATGATATCTCTAGGTGCTCTTATAGATCTTTTCCAAGTTTATAAAATCCATATGAAATTTCTCTTCTTTTCTTTATACTTATCTATTAATCTCCTTAGTAGGTAGATTTTATAGTTAACCTATCAAGTATAAAACCAAACCAATGACATTGTTGTTGGTAATCTTAAACGGTGTTCAATTACTCTTTTCCATAACTTCATTGTATGAATCATAAACTTAATACCTCTTAAATTGTTACCAGGGTTCTAAATCGTGGTATCGGAATACCTATTGATATTAGTATTGGTATCGCTAATACTATCATGTATTGGTAGGTATTGGACAGTATATGCCGATATATTGGTAAATATCGGTATTACAGGCTCAAAATCCCAATGCATATCAGTCGATACGATACGTAACAACTGATATTTAAAACTTTGGTTGTTATAATTTTGAATATTTTTTTTAATTTTTATATATAGGTACTTGAATAGTCTTTCTTCATTTTATAGCATTTTCCTAGTTATTTTAACTTTATTAAATAACTTTATTAACCAAAACCCTCCTACTTCGCCTAGGAAAAAACCATAATCTTGATTCTTTAATTTAACAAAAATGCTAAAAGCCTAAATTTGTATAAGGAAACCATCTTCAAATACTCTATTAGGGGTTTCTGACTGTTGAAAGTACCTTACCAACCAAAATACCAAGGACATAGCAATCATCGTTCAACAAGCAATGCTACTGTGGAACTTCCCTTCACACTATACCTTCCATTTCAGGGCTTGTTCTGCATATCCATCGCCATTTGCCGCTCAAACTAGCAATCGTCGAAGAAATAACGTTGGGCTGTCAGTATAATAATTTTTGGTGATCTAAACTCTATTCTTTTGTCTCTTGTAAGCTAAAAGTAGTTTTGTATTTGACACACACACACACACACACAAACACATATATATAATGCAATATTGAAAAAAAAATATATTTGTGACTGTACCACAGTCGTACCCATACCCTTTTTAGGTTTGGTTGTACCTCCATAATGTGTATCACCTACCTGTACTGTTCTGTGTATCGCCTACCCACACCCATGCTTCATAGGCTGTTTGTAAGTTGTACTGCATTGTTGTATTTGGTTGGTGAAATTTTTGAGGTGGTTGTTTGCACAAGGAGAGAAAAATGTTCAAGCGGCTGAAAAAAGATCAGAGCGACACGCAGGAAGACAGCTCTGGGTTTTTTGATGATGAGGAGTTTGATGGAAGTGGGAAGAATGCTCGAACGGCTGAGGAGAAGCTCAAACAAAGCTTATTTGGCGACGACGAGGGTGAAATCTTTCGCTTCTAATATAGTCTTCGCTTATAATATAGTCTTATTATACTGGTGATTTATATTGTTCTAGTCATTATACTGTTGATTCATAGTTTCGTCGACTCATTTGCCAATATTCTGCAATGTTACAGGATCACTTGAGGATATTGCTGAAGAGGAGGAACAACTAGAAGAAGAAGAGGATGAAATTGCTAATTTTATTGTGAATAAAGAAGAAGATGATGAACATGGGGATCCTGTGAGGTATGATTTGCATTATCTTTGTTATTTATTTTATTTTATCTTATTTTTTGCATACTGTGAACATGAACTTCTTAGTTTTTTTATCAATTCTTTTTGCAGACGGAGGAAGCTGGACAAGAAGAATTCTACGCAGGCAGCAGGAGTTTCATCATCTGCAGAACAGGAAGCTCATGGCACATTTGGTGATGTTGATGAACTCTTGAGGCTCCAGAAGCAAGGATTTGCAAAGATGGGCAAGTATGATTATTCTCGAGAATTGAGGGAAAGGAGGGTTGAAGATGATTTTGAACCAATTGTTCTTTCCGAGAAGTATATGACAGAGAAGGACGACCAGATTAGGGAGATAGATTTACCAGAAAGAATGCAGGTCATGGAGCACACATTAAATACTGCTTTTCTTCCAGCATGTTGCCTAAATGCCTTGATTGGATTTTCTGGTTTATCTTGTAGATTTCTGAGGAAAGCACTGGTCCACCACCAACAGATGAAATGAGTATAGAAGAGGAGGGTAACTGGATTTATAATCAGCTCACAACGATCATTATACCTCTTTTTAGCAAGAGAGGTACAGGGACAACTCAAGGGGAGATTGAGATGTCAATCAACAAGGATGAGATTATGAGGTTTTTGGAGTTCATGCATGTTCAGAAGTTAGATGTAAGTACTAGATTTTATTATCGAAGAACTTCTCTTTATTGTATTAGTCCTCCTTAATAATGCGCCTTCCTTGTGCTCTATTTTCTAGGTTCCATTTATTGCCATGTACCGAAAGGAAGAATGCCAGGGCCTATTGAGGGATCCAGAGAAACATGAAGCTTATAATGAGAATCAGAACAAACCTGATCAGAAACCTACAATACGGTGGCATAAGGTAAATTAAGTTGATGGTGGATTATCCGAAATGTGTAGATTGAAGTTCATGTGTCCTGCAGGAGAGTACAATGGGATTAAGCGGTGGTCTTCTTCTTTGCAGGTACTTTGGGCCATTCAGGACTTGGACAGGAAGTGGCTGCTTCTCCAGAAACGAAAAAGTGCTCTCCAGTCATACTACAGTAAGCGTTTTGAAGAGGAGTATGACAGAATATATGATGACACACGACTATCTTTGAATCAGCAACTTTTTGAATCAATTACAAAGTCCCTCAAGGCTGCTGAATCAGAAAGGGAGGTTGATGACGTTGACTCAAAGTTCAACTTGCACTTCCCCTCAGGTGAGGTGGGTGTGGATGAAGCACAATATAAGAGGCCAAACAGAATATCCCAGTATAGTATCTGTAGCAAGGCTGGTCTATGGGAGGTTGTCAACAAGTTTGGCTATAGCTCTGAGCAATTTGGGTTGCAGATATCCCTGGAAAAGATGGTATGGTTGTTTTGTGACTTGTGACTTCAATTGTTTCAACGTTTTGAATGGGATGTAAGGTTGGTACCGCATTTTTTTCCTTGGCAGAGAATGAATGAATTGGAGGATGCTGAGGAAACCCCAGAGGAGATGGCTTCAAATTTCACGTGTGTGATGTTTGAATCACCTCAAGCTGTGCTGAAAGGTGCCAGGCACATGGTATGTTAATATGTTTTTGTTTTGTATTGTTATGTGACCTATGATTTTGCTATAATGTCTGTGTTTGTTAGGGCACATAAATTATGCTTGCCAATTCTTGTGTCCTGTTCCAGGCAGCGGTAGAGATAAGTGGTGAACCATGTGTTCGGAAACATGTCCATAGTATCTTCATGGATAACGCTGTTGTATCAACAATTCCTACAGCCGAAGGTAATGCGGCAATAGATACTTTCCATCAGTTTGCAGGGGTGAAGTGGTTACGGGATAAGCCACTGACAAGATTTGAGGATGCACAGTGGCTTCTTATCCAAAAAGCTGAAGAAGAGAAGCTTCTTCAAGTGACCATTAAGCTGCCGGACAGTGTATTACATAAGTTAATTGCTGACTCTAATGATTATTATCTCAGTGATGGTGTCAGTAAATTTGCGCAATTATGGAATGAGCAGAGGAAGATGATACTGCAGGATGCCATTTCTGGTTTTCTAATACCTTCAATGGAGAAGGAAGCAAGATCCTTGTTGACCAGTAGAGCAAAAAATTGGTTGCTTATGGAATATGGAAAGCTCTTCTGGGACAAAATCTCTGTGGCTCCATATAAGCGGAATGAAAATGATGTTAGCTCAGATGAAGGAGCTGCACCGAGAGTTATGGCA
Source organism: Heliamphora exappendiculata (assembly GCA_034768845.1). Taxonomy (NCBI): domain Eukaryota; kingdom Viridiplantae; phylum Streptophyta; class Magnoliopsida; order Ericales; family Sarraceniaceae; genus Heliamphora; species Heliamphora exappendiculata. Next base: position 29,970 of record JAOTRH010441921.1, read on the forward strand.
TGCTGTTGGGGCCCTGGAAAGCCTGCAACCGCTTTTGTGATGTTGGATTCATCTGGAGAAGTGGTGGATATGCTGGATGCTGGGAATCTGAGTGTCAGGTCCCAAAATATTAATGACCAGCAGCGTAAGAGGAATGATCAGCAACGCGTTGTGAAGTTCATGTCAGAGCACCAACCTCATGTTGTGGTTCTAGGTGCTGTAAATGTGTCCTGTACTCGTTTGAAGGAAGATATTTATGAGGTATGTACACTTCTGAAGCATGCCTTGTATCTGTCTGTGTTGAATGACTTGGGTATGGGTGTGGGGGGTGGGGTGTTGGTATGTGTCAAACTCACCTAATCCTATATCGAAGGATACACGACACAACAAAATACCCATATTTCTTCATGTTTATACATTATTTTATGCGGTAACATAGCATTTTATAATCTGTGATAGAGTATTTCATGCATAATAAGGGAGTTTTATCCAAAATCTTATGGTAACTTTGAACTATTAAATATATTGTTGGATGGATGTCTTACTAACATGCTGGACACATATCCCATACCCTTCTCCGAAGTGTTGTGTTCAACACGGATATTTTATACATTTAGAGAAGTCCATGTAACATAGGCATCCGTTGTCTTATGGCTTATTTTCTGTACTAGCTGTTGCTTCTACTTCGGAGTTTAGAACTTCAGATCCTTTTTGCTTTACAGTGCTTAAACTTATCATTTTATTTTTGACAAACTAGCTGTTGCCTTTGCTGTGAATTGGTTATCTTCAGATTGATTAGACTCTTCATTTTATCAAGCAGATTTGCAAATCTATCCCTAGAGGGTTGCAATCTAACATGATATAATATAACTTTGTGCTATCGTGAAACTCAAATGTAGCTATCTATGAAAGCGGGGTGTGATGTGCAATTGAAAGGGGTGTGATGTGCAATTGAAAAGTGTTTAAATTTAAGTTAAATGGTAATGCTTTTCCTGCTCAGCTTTTCAATTCAATATTAATACGTGTGTGTGCTTATTAAACAAAATGGGATTTTCACCAAAAGAGCTCTTAGAGAGCCAGGTGGCGATTTTTAAAAATACTAATATCTAGGAAATTTTATTACATTTATATTCAAGTGGATATATTAGTAAAAAACAAAAGATTTTACATAATGAATAATCTTAAAAAAAGTAAAAAACACTAATATCTAGATATTCAGTGCAAGAAAAAAAATGTAAAAAACATAATATTTTACAAAAGATTAGTCAAAACAAAATTTTACAAAAGATTAATATTTTAGTTTAAAGGAAATTTTATTAGTAAGCAAAATATTTTACTTTTTACATTTTAAGAAAGAAAAGTAAAAAATAAAATATTTTTGAAAACAAAATATTTTACTTTTTACATTTAAAGGAAAAAAGTAAAAAACATAATATTTTACAAAAGATTACTCAAAACGAAATTTTATTAGTAAAAAACAAATTAAACCCCTAATCATCTTTTCAAATTAATATTAAAAAAATTGTTAATATTTATAAAGTAGTTATGATATTTTAATAAAATATTTATAAAATGTCTTATTGGCTAATTCTCATCTACAACATATTTTGAAAATACATTTATATTGAAGTGGATATATCCTAATCACTTAAATTCATCCTTAAAACTTAAACCGCTAATCATCCAATTAAATTAGTAGAAAATTTAAAATAAAACAAAACTAACCTCTTATCCACTTTGCTCTCACATCTCTCTCTCTCTCCCTCTCAAATTCCTGTTCTCCAACTCACCCCACTCCCACTCAAACACCGATTTATACTCACTTAAAAATTTCTCTTCTTATATAAAACCTTATCCCATAAATCCCCTACCACCTCACCCCATATATTCAAACATCTCCCTCTCTTATATTCATACGCCTCCCTGTCTCTCAAATCATGTTCTCCTTCCCTCCTAACGCCTCTTCCTCTCCAAGTAACCTCACCTTCTCTTCTTCTGTATGTTTGTTTTTGTGTTAATGCACTGTGATTCAATTGAGAAATTTCTTTTATATGTTTAATGCACCACGATTTAATTGTATAAGATGTTTTTGTATTAATGCACTGTGATTCAATTGAGAAAGAAAATAGTAATGCTAGCGAAGCCAACAGTTGAAGAAAAGCCAACAGTTGGAGGCCAAATAAAAAAGTTTCAAACTGCTCTTCTTCTGTATGTTTTTTTTAAAAACTTTTCCTATAATGTTTTGTTTTCCCGTAATGTTCTGCAAACTTCAAATTTTTCTCAGTGTTCTCGCACCAACGACTGTCCTTTGCATGTAAACTTTTCGACAAACTTCAAATTTTTCGTAATGCTTTGTTTTTGGCAAATATCATCTGCAATGTTTTTGCGTAATGCTCTCTCTTCAAAATTTTCCCAATGCTCTCTCTCTCTCTTTCTTTCTCTCTCTCTCTCTCTCTCTCACTATACATATAATGTAATAATCTGAATTTTCATGCCCCAACTATGAAACATAAAATCTCAAAATTTACATACAATAAAGTATTACATAAATTTTATGTTAAAGGAATCACTAATTATCCTTCTATTTTGACAATAATCATCTAAAATAAAATATATACATATATATAAATAATACTTAAATATAAAAAAAATTAGAGTGGATAAAAAGATACATTAATATACATAAGATACATTA
>JAOTRH010441932.1:0-32637 GCA_034768845.1 Heliamphora exappendiculata
TAAATTAAATTATTAAATTATAAAGTTAAATATTTTATGTAAGAAAAATTATCTTAATATTTTATTTGAGTTAAATAGAAAAATAAAAACAAAATTATAAAATTTTTAAAAATTTTTGATAAAACAATAATTAAGGTTTATTTTCTTGTGTAGATCATATAGGGCACGAGTAAGGCACATGTTAATCTGTATATTTGAGGTGAGTTATCTAATATCTGAATTAATTTATATTTTCTATTGATATTCGGTATGAAATATTAGAATTGACAAATTGATTATGGAATTGGCAAAATTATGGGAATGCTTGTTGGAACGGCGTCCTGACCGCTGGGGAACGTTAAACGTACCAACGATGTGATGTAATAAGGGTGAAGCCGTGGCTAGATGGCTAAGGAATGATCATATCCAATATATGTTATTGTAGGATCACTCCCTACTAAATGCTGGTCGACAGTTAGAACTCATTCCCAAATAGTGTAATTGTTAGTAATTCAGATATCCATGATTTCACACTAACTTTGCTAACGGACGTTGCAATTTAACATTTCAGATCACACATAGTAGAGTGAAGTTGCTGGAAGTCACCATATTTTGCTTGTACATGCTTTGTAAAATGTACTATGAAAGGTTTTGTAAATAAACTATGCGTGTGTACATATGTAGAAGTTATGGGTGTTGTTTGATAAATAAAAATTGTACTTTTAATAAAAATCGATGAATGTCTCTTTTGTTTATAATTGATAAAAATTATATTTGAATTAAAATGTGAACGTAAAAGAAAGAGGTCTCGGATGGGTTCGACTCACTGATCGGTCACGGACGCCATATATAAAAATAAGTTGTGGCAGAAGTGGTATTAGAGTGAAAGTTCAATTTTTTTAAAAAAAAAATCCCAGAGCTTAGGATGCAATGTATTATTTCATGACATTTCATGCACTATAGTAACATACATATAGTAGATTCAATTAGTAATAAAATATATTTGTGTATTATAGAATGGAACCTGTTGAGTGCCAAGATACATATGGAGGTTACTGGTTGGTTTCGGCACCTAACATTTGAACCGGAGAGCCTTTCAGAGCCGAACCTTTAAATCCTGAAGCATGTTCTTACTTTTTTGAAGGTGGAGCGGATCGATATACCTACCAAGAAATTGTCAAGGTAGAAGATGAAAAACCATTTTACACTAGACCTATGAAGAAGGCTGTAGTACGATATCGTCTCAGAACTAAAATGGGAATGCTAGGAAGATCCCTAGTTAATATGGATAACGATCGACATTATCAAGCCTTAGTAGATAGAGCTGCAGCCCAAGGACATGGAAATAGATGGCCTCCCCCAGAATTTACTCCCAACCCCGTGAATCTTCCGATGGTTGCTCCCGAACCCTCATCACCTTCACATCAGTTAGGTTCTGCACGAAATCCTATCCTCACAAGTTCCGAAGCAGACGAAGACCCTAAGGAGCCTAATCACTGGAGTAGCGGTTCAGAATCAACGGTGAATGGGCTTAGCATCGATTAGATTAGAGTTCGAAATGGGAAAGAAAAGGAAGAAAGTTTAGAGTTGTAAAATAGTACGATGTTTTAGAATGTAAAATAGTTTTAAGTATGGTGTAAACAGTACTTTACTTTTGATCATATGTACATAAACCTGACATTGTAAAAATTTTTGTATATAAATAGAAGTTGTTTTGTTATATTTCTCTGTCTTTCTCTGTCACTTTTAATTGCTGTCATGTAATGTTTGTTGTATAGATCTAATAGTAGAATAATTTTGTTATAATATAGATTGGTAATCATGGTAAAAACTCGGAAGACGTGTAATGAAAATTTAGATGAATTCATGACGAGAGTCAACGATCATATGGAAGAGATGCGATGAATGATCTATGGATTAGTACAAAATCAACCTCAAAACTTGAATCCTCAAAATCCAGTCCCTAATGATCCACCTGTAAATGCACCAAAAAATGCAAACGTTGATAAGCCTTACAACCAGTTCGAGGGGTCAAATATTAGAGAATTCTTAAAGATGAAGCCGCCATCTTATCAAGGAGGTCTAGATCCTGTGAAGGCTAATGAGTGGCAAGCTGCTATGTAAAAGATTTTCGAAGTGGTACCATGTTCAGAAACTCAAAAAGTGAACTTCACAACGTATCGGTTAAAAGGAGAAGCCCGACGATGGTGGAACCTGAAGAGACAAAGTGAACCTGGTATGGAATGGGAACGATTCTTGATTTGTTTTCGAGAGAAGTATTTTTCCCAATCGATACGAGATGCGAAATGCACTGAATTTCAACAACTAAAGTAAAAAGAATGGATGAATGTCTCTGAATATGAAGCGAAATTTACAAATTTGACAGAGTATGCTCTACATGTGATCCACACGGAGCATATGAAGGCATAGAAGTTTGAGGATGGATTAAGGCCTGAAATACGGAAGATGATTAGGCCTTTGCGGTTGCCGAGTTATGCAGATGTTGTAGATCGGGCGATGTTGGTGGAACAGGAAGTTAATGAAAGCAAGAAGTTCTTCGAGAATCGAAAATGACCAGCAATAGAAACGGGAAGCCTAAGAAGGGGGAATCAGAAAAAGAAAAATTTAGGAACGGCACCAAAAAGAGATTAGAGACTTGCTTGTACAACTTGTGGGAAAGAGCATTTCGGAGCTTGTTGGAAAGCGACGAATAGATGTTTTAATTGTGGTGCAGTGAGGCATATTCAGAGGAATTTTCCAAGACTTTTAGCAGACAATGCTAGGAATGAAAATTCAACCCAGACTCCAGGAATGGAAAGTACAAGGAGACCACCCAGAATACAAGGGAATAATAATAATCAGAGACAAGGTCGAATGTTCGCGCTGGTTTCTGGTAATCCTCAAAACACGGATGAAGTCGTTGCAGGTAACTTATTCATTTGTTCCTTACCTGCCTATGTATTATTTGATTTAGGTTCCACTCAATCATTCGTATCTTTTGAATTTGCTAAAAAATTGCCAAAAACTCCAGAACCCTTAGGGTATGAATTACTAGTATCCCAACCGTTAAGCCGGGGAGTAGTTTTCTCAATGGCTGTATAAGGATTGTGAAGTAATTATTAACGATGTGAAGTTGTCAGTTAATCTATTTCCTATTAGGATGGGACATTTTGACGTCATCCTGGGTATGGACTGGCTTGCATCTTACCATACTAATATAAATTATGCTACCAAATGTGTTAATTTTTATACCCCACAAGGAGAGTATCATTTTAAGGGGTTAAGGGTTTCTTAGCCTTCTCTTTTTATATCGGTAACTCGAGCTCGTAAACTGATTCAAAAAGGATGTTAAGGATATCTTTGTTGTGTGACACAAGATACACCTAAAAGTCCAGGTTTGTCTGAAATCTCGGTGATTCGCGAGTTTCCTGAGGTTTTTCCTAAAGACTTACCTGGTATGCCTGTAGATCGAGAAATCGAATTTTCTATCGATGTTATTCCTGGAACCCAACCCATTTCTAAGACCCCGTATTGCATGGCTCCAGCAGAATTGAAAGAACTGAAGACACAATTGCAAGAGTTGCTAGACAAATGTTTCATTCGACTTAGTATGTCTCCATGGGGAGCTCCGGTGCTGTTCGTGAAAAAGAATGATGAAACTTTGAGGTTATGTATTAATTATCGGGAGTTAAACAAAGTTACTATTAAGAATAGGTATCCCTTACCACGAATTGATGACTTATTTGATCAATTGCAAGGGGCGAGTGTTTTCCCTAAAATTGATCTTCGGTTCGGCTATGATTAGTTAAAGGTGAAGAAAGAATATATCGAGAAGACAGCATTTAGGACGCGCTATGGACATTATGAATTTTTGGTTATGCATTTCGGAGTGACGAATGCACCTACTGCTTTTATGGATCTAATGAATCGGGTTTTCAAAGAATTTCTAGATGAATTTGTGATTGTGTTCATTGATGATATTCTGGTCTATTCTAAAAGCAAAGAAGATCATGCGAATCATTTACGAAAGGTGTTGCAGACATTAAAAGACCACAAGTTATATGCGAAATTGAAGAAATACGAGTTCTGGCTAAAAGAAGTAATATTTTTAGGACATGTGGTCCGAAGTGAAGGTATTTCTGTCGACCCTCAGAAGATCTCCGTAATTATAGATTGGCCAACACCTACAACAGTAATGGAAGTAAGAAGTTTTCTTGGATTAGCTGGATATTATTGTAAATTTGTACAAGATTTTTCAAGGATTGCCGTACCTTTAACAGAACTGACTAGGAAAGGAGAACCTTTTGTATGGAATGAAAGACGAGAAGAAAGTTTTCAAGAATTAAAAAGAAGATTGACAACAGCTCCTATTCTTGCCCTACCAGAAAGTACAGAAGGATTTTCAATCTATAGTGATGCGTCACGACAAGGACTAGGATGTGTGCTTATGCAAAATGGTAGAGTCATAGCTTATGCCTCTCGACAACTAAAATCTCACGAGAAGAACTACCAAACACATGACTTGGAGTTAGCAACAGTTATTTTTGCGCTTAAGATTTGGCGTCATTACCTTTATGGAGTTTCTTGTGATGTCTATACGGACCACAAGAGTTTGAAATACATCTTCTCTAAAAAAGAACTGAAATTGAGGCAACGACGTTGGTTAGAATTGATGAAAGATTACGATATTAATATTCAGTACCATCCAGGAAAAGCGAACATTGTGGCAGGCGCGCTAAGTTGGAAGGCAATCGAAACTTTGAACATTTTAATGACTCAACATCTTTTGTCACTAGAAGGCACGGAGCACTCAGAGCTTAATATAATTAAGGGAGACGCTACATCATTATGTACGGCAATTACTATCCAATCGACAATCTTAGAAGAAGTGAAGCGTCGACAACAAGAGGATCTTAAATTAAAGAAAATATATGATCGAGTTAGGATAACTCCAGACTCAGATTTTTAGATCTCAGATGGTGTGCTGAAATTTCGAAATTGAGTGTGCGTTCTTGACATATTTGACATGAAATTGCGAATTCTAAATGGAAATCACAATTTGAGATTTGCGATACACTCGGGTTTAATGAAGATGTATTAAGATTTATGTAAAGTGTACTGGTGGATGGGAATGAAGAGGGAAGTGGCAGACTATGTCAAGAAATGCTTACGATGTCAACAGATCAAGGCAGAACGACGAAAATTGGCTGGTCTTCTACAACCTTTATCAATTCCGGAATGAAAATGGGAGCATATTACAATAGATTTCGTAGTTGGTCTGCCTCGAAGGTCTAAGAACCATAATTCTATTTGGGTTATTGTTGATAGACTTACCAAAACTGCACATTTTCTACCTGTTAAGACTATGCACACGATTGATCATTTAGCTAAGTTGTACGTACGAGAGATAGTGCGTTTACATGGAGTTCCAATGTCTATTGTTTTTTACCGTGATTCAAGATTCGTTTCACATTTTTGGAATAGTTTTCAGAAGGCAATGGGAACCAACATACACCTTAGTACAGCTTTTCATCTGCAGACCGATGGACAGTCAGAACGAACCATTCAGACGTTAAAAGATATGTTGTGAGCCTGTAGTATGAATTTTCAAGGTAGCTGGGATGAACATTTACCTCTTGTTGAATTTACATACAATAATAGTTTTCAAGCCAGTATAGAGATGGCTCCTTTTGAAGCACTCTATGTGTGTAGATGTAAAACTCATACATGCTGGACAGAGACAGAAGAAGAATGTCTTACCGGGCGAACATTTTCAAGAAACAACTGAGAAAGTTCGTTTAGTACGAGAATGCCTTAAGATTGCGCAGGATCGTCAAAAGAGTTACGCCGACGATAATCGACGAGAGTTGCAGTTTCAAGAAGGTGACAAAGTATTTTTGAAGATATCCCCGACGAAAGGTGTATTTCGATTCGGACAGAAAGGCAAGTTAAATCCTTGTTATATCGATCCGTTTGAAATTCTTGAGAAAGTAGGGCCCGTGACATATCGATTTGCTTTACTATTGGAGTTAGCGCAGATTCACAATATTTTTCACTTCTCCATGTTAAGAAGATATATTGCTGATCCTTCCCACATTCTAATACAACCACCAATAAGCATCAATCAGAATCTAAGTTATGAAGAACGATCGGTACGCATATTGGATCGCCAAGAAAGGAGACTACGTAATAAAGTTATACCTCTTGTTAAGGTCTGGTGAGAAAATCACTCAGGGAGAGAAGCAACGTGGGAAAAAGAAGATGATACGAAGACTAGGTATCCCAAACTTTTCGAGTGAGGTATGTTTTTCTCAACCCGACTTGTGTTAAGTTTGGAAGAACAAACTTCTTAAGGGGAGAGAATGTAAAATTCAGTATTTAAATTACGAAAGAAAAATAAAAATAATTAGCCGATACTCTTAAAATATAATTCATGATAAAACTTTATAAATAAAAATTTAATCGAAAAATTTTAATAAAATTTGTTAAAATTTGATATACGTAAAAATTTAAAACTTATATTTGGAAATATGTTATTAAAATTCTAACGACACGAAAATTTTTGAATCGACATTAAAAATTTATATTAAATTTTGTAATTTTTTTGAATATAAAATTTTACATTAAAAATTTTAAATTAATACAAAAAAAAATTCATCAAAACTTGACACGTGTCGCCACGTGTCGAGAATACATTTTGCCGTGAAGGATGACTCAGCTTGAATCGAATTGTTGCCGCCAAGGGAGACCATATATATGTATATATAAAAACAAACAGGCCATATATACACAACATTATATACATATACATATATACTCTCAGCTTCACACACAGGCCAATATATACACACAGTGAAACCGTGACCGAGCCCTCGCCACCACCGCGCAACGCCACACGCCGCCGACGCCGCCGGAGCCCACCACCACCATCGCCTCACACCGCCTCCGACGACCATACCGCCGACGCCGACCCTCGCCGCCGTTGCACCGATTTTGTCTCTCTCACTCTCGATATATATATGTATATATATATATATATATATATATATATCTCACGTTTCTCTTGTTTTCCCATCACAGTCACCACCGGCCACCATAATCATCACCGGCGCCACCACCCAAAACCTCCAGGACCCCGCCGACCACCCTGAACCATTTAATCCACCATGAAACAGTCACCTTTAAATAACTCTTATTTTCATAATCTGTGTACACATAATCACTATATGATACTATTTTCTGATCAACAACGTTTACTACCTTTTCGACGGATTAACGCGGCTAGTGAATGGTTTTGTTGTTGAAATCATTTTTCCGGTGAATCTAAACCCGAATAAAACAGCTACTGTCACTTTTATTTAATTTATGTTATTTTTGTTATCTGTAAGAGCATGATTATCATCATTCATGTTATCACCAACGTTTATTACCCTATTGACAATCTAACGCGGCTAATAAATGATTTCGATCACTAATAAATTATTTTGAAAAATTCAAATTGTAGAATTATTCTTTATAATTTTTATAAAAAAAAAAAGAAAAGAAACGAAAAAGAAGAAGAAACAGTTTTCAAATTGTACTTTTAAATAATAATAGTTTAATAATTAGTTAAAATAAAATGATATGATTTTCTTAAATAAATTAAATTATTAAATTATAAAGTTAAATATTTTATGTAAGAAAAATTATCTTAATATTTTATTTGAGTTAAATATAAAAATAAAAACAAAATTATAAAATTTAAAGAAAAAATTGTTAAAACAATAATTAAGGTTTATTTTATTGTGTAGATCAAATAGGGCACGTGTCACGTTCTAAACTCTGGGTCACGTGAAAAGCCACCGAACAACTACCAATACAAGTTTTATGAAAATATAAGTTTTCATACATTTCAAATCTACCTGTTGAAACTAATGGAATACTCAAAATGTATCTATCATAAACAAAAGACATACAGTTCTAACATACATACAGTATATCGTCTTATGGCGTACAAATCCTGCCTTCAGGAACAGGCATACCAAAAAGAAAAACTACTAAAAGTTTTCCGTCATCACTGGCACCACAAGATCTACTCAAGATCATCCTCTATGTCATGACCTGAAAGTAGTTTTATACAGAAAATCTCACCCGTGAGCCGAAACCCAATAGAAACAGACTATAAAACTGTAAAGCAGGCAAGACATGCAATCATATAGTGGGAGCTAACTTGACCACAAAGCTGAACCGGTTTTACATCATAAAACCCCAAGTTTTCCCACAACCTCTCAAAATAGTTTTACTTTCACAACTAAGCATTTATATAATGCAAAACAACGTTTTACAGTTGAAGGAAAACGGTAATCAAAACGTTATTTTTTACTCGGAATACACATCGAGAAAAATAAAATAGAAAGATGTAATAAAATAGTATGCTCCACTCGGACTACACCACCGAGGAGAAAGATAAAACGATATTTTCCACTCGGGATACACATCGAGGAAATAAAAACAATTTTATTTCATAAAATCCACGTTTTCATCCTTCAAACCCGGTATTGCAACAAATGCAAATAATCAACCACAGTTGAGGAAAAACAGTCATTAAAACATTGTTCCCTCGCCGAATGTACCATCGCGAAAAAGAAGAGTATGATCTTATGTACCGACTCCATCACAAGGGGATAGAGGTAATAACTATAGACTCATGTTCATTACCTAATCTTGAACCACTGAAGGCCTGTTAGATAATGACAAGTTCTATACGGAGCACCATAACGAACCACTTAATTTACGGGCGACAACTTGAGGGAATTAAGAACCCAACTGTCTCAATTTACAGGGGCTAACCCGTAGGACCTGAGTACACGTTTCTGAACTTACACCGAGGGCAACTCGTGCCAAGTACATGTCATTCCGGTACATCTAGACAATCTTCTAAAAATATTTCTCAAACCGGTATAATATACATGTACATAGATCCATCCATCACCAGGAGATGAAAATAAAATATTTTCAAAATATTTTTCCCAACGCAGTTATACAACGCCTGTATAAACAAGAGATCCAATCCATTAAACCATGGAGATCAAACTAAAACATGTACAAACATACACATTTTATGAAAATGTTTTAGAAATTGAGACTCAACTCCAAGGGTTAGCTTCAAACCTCCAAAACATAAAATGTTGAGATTTTCACAAAATTCATCATTTTCCACCATTTTTAAGAACACCATTTGAAAATCATAAAATCACAAAATATCATAATTCCATTGGATGAACATCCCACGATGAAAGTCAGAACCAAAAACATCAAAAGTCTGAAAACTGCCCAGACCGATCGATCAGTCCCAAACCAGTTTCGATTTCTCAAAAAATAGGTCAGGTTTTCAACACAAAAACATGTATAAACATGAAATTAAAACTTTTAAACACCCGTTTTGATACCCACGGGTATACACAAACCAAAAACAACCATTTGAATCCGAAATCATCCAACCAAAACGACGAAAAACGATTTTAAACTAAAAGCCCAATTTCTTGAACATAAACACCTTTTTCATGCATTTGAAACAGTGAAACAACATATAATTACATATGGCACCCTAAAATATCTATACAGTCTAGAATCCTACCTCAAAAGGTCACAAACCCGAAGCTTTACCAACCGGTGAAAACCCAAAGCCGCCGGAACACAGTTCTATTCGGAATTAGCCCTCCAATCACTAAGATTCGAGCACGAACACACCCAAAGCCTAGAGAGAAGGCAGAGCTAGGGTTTTAGGGTTTGAGGAGAGAAAAGAGGAAGCTTACAACACAAGCTTTACAGAAAAAACCACGCAATCCCGCTGCTTTATAACAGTCTGTCCGAACAGATCGATCGATTGGTCTCTTAACCGATCGATCGGTTAGCCATTTCACTACACTGCTGTCCCAACTTCAAACGATGATACAAAGAGTTATGACGAAAATGGTGAAGGTATGTCACTTTTCTTCACACGCTTTTCACATATTTTTGTTTGGACATCAGTTAGAACCTCATATTCTTCCCCGAACATATCATTCACGTGTATCCATGTTCAAAACACTCACCCACAACATCATCAAGGTCATGTTTAATTCTTACCCCATCATCACTTAATCATTTTCCAAAAAGAAATAGGTCAGGCTCTCACAGCACGAGTAAGGCACAGGTTAATCTGCATATTTAAGGTGAGTCATCTGATATCTGAATTAATTTTTGTTTCCTATTAATATTGGGTATGAAATATTGGAATTGACGGATTGATTATGGAATTGACGGAATTATGAGAATGTTTGTTGGAACGACGTCCTGGCCGCTGAGGGACGTTAAACGTACCAGCGACGTGATGTAATAAGGGTGGAACCATGGCCGGATGGTTAAGGGATGATCATATTCAATATGTGTTATTGTAGGGTCGCTCCCTACTAAATGCTGGTCGACTGTTAGAATTCATTCCCAAATAGTAAAATTGTTAGTAATTCAGATATCTATCATTTCACACTAGCTTTGCTAACGGACGTTGCATTTTAACATTTCAGGTCACACATAGTAGAGTGAAGTTGCTGGAAGTCACCATATTTTGCTTGTATATGCTTTGTAAAATGTACTATGAAAGATTTTGTAAATAAACTATATGTGTGTACATATGTAGCAGCTCTGAGTATTGTTTGATAAATAAAAGTTATTCTTTTAATAGAAATCAATGAATGTCTCTTTTGTTTATAATCGATAAAAGTTATGTTTGAATTAAAATGTGAAAGTAAAAGAAAGAGGCTTCGGGTGGGTTTGACTCACTGGCCGGTCACGGACGCCATATATGAAAATGGGTTGTGATAGGTAAAAACACACATGATTACACGTAACGCCCTTATAAGACACGAGAGTCTAGGATCCTACCTTAGTGAGTTAAAAACTCAACGCCTTGATCCACGTGCAAAACCAAATTTTGCCGAAATAAAATTCCGTTCGGATAGATGCGTAAACTATGATGCCAATAACAAGGATCTGATGTTAGATCGTTGAAAATTGAGGCCCGGGCCCCCAAGATGTTAGAGAGAAGACAGCGAGAAAAAGGAAGAAACTTAGCAGAGAAGTTTTAAAAATATCTTTTAAAAATATCTAACTCCAGATATTTATAGGCCTCCAAAATATCTTTTTTTTTAAATTTTAAAATTCACACCGCAACATCCCACGGCTCCTGAAATTAACCCCGCATGCATATCTAAACCCGATCATGCATCAAAATGCATATAAACTTGCAAAATCAAAAACGAGAAACACGCGTCGAAAAACATCGAAAAAGAAAATGGGTTAAGGTCTCACAATTGGAACTCTCGGTCGTGAGGTAGACAACTACTTAGTCACTGTTAGATAAGAGAGTGTGTCGTGATTTTTAAACTATTTGGTTGGAATGGTAGAAATATTTTAAAAATATTGGTTAGTCTCCATGGTTAAATGGATGATGTCGCGGAATGCCGTTGGATATTTTGTATTTGGCAGTGTGTATTTACAAATGTTTTCGTAGTTGAGCTACATAGTTTTAATGATTCCATAGATGTGCCATAACAATGTGTGTGTACTTGGGCCAACATTACTCATCGGTGAAAGTTCAAAATCTTTATTCAAGTAGGTGCTTCACTGCATCCGGTTATTCCCCGTAAATGAAGTGTTTCCCCCAGTGGGTGGTGTTTGTTGTTGTAACCCCGTATAGAACTTGTTATTACCTAATGGGTCATGTTGGCCTAACTAGGTTTCAACCTATTTTGATGATAACAAACCAAAGCTTCTAATTGTACAAATTAAGATTGTTTACAGGAAATAAATGGTTAACACAATCAAAGATACAAAAATGGAAGCCATGATGCAAATTTCAAACACTTCGGCAACATGTTTTTAAAACAAGGAAAAGGTTGAAGAATTGAAAAACTTCAAAGAATTAAAGAATTTGAAGGACAAACTTGATGTATATGAGAGAGTATGATAGAGGTCTTTGCTATATAATTTTCAAGGCTTAAGGGGTCTATTTATAGGCCAAAAATATGAACTAGCCGATAGGCTAAATGTGCTAATGGTCAAACTAGCCGTTGCAGCAAAAAATATTCAAATTATAGCCGGTTCAGTCAACTGGAGTTGCCATTCAGTCGAATGGATTGCATTTTGATCCATTTAGTCGACTGAATCGCGACTACTCAATATTTTTGACTTCAAAAGACCATAACTTCTTCATCCGGACTCCGAATAGAGTCATTCTTATGATCAAATTGAAGTCCCGGAAGTCTACTTTCCAATGGTTTCAACCCCACAACAAAATTCATTTTGTACAAAAAGGTATGGCCAAAATACCAAAGGTATGTCAATTTTCTTCACACAATTTTTGCATATTTTTGGCCGAACTTCTTTTGAAACATTTTAAAACACATTTTATACTTTGAAAGTGATTTGTCATGAAATATTTAACAAAACTATGGTCCATCTAAGATCTCCTATGAGATTTCACATATTTAACCAATGGTATGTAAACTTACATGGGTCCTAGTGCATTTACACTTAGAAAATCTTCAAGTCCTTCAAGTCTTTTTCTCTTCTTCTTGGTGTTTCTCGTGCTCTATGGATCTTAGCTACTTGAATATGATCTTCATGCTTCATAACTTTCATTTTTCTTTTTCAATTATGCTTGTGTTATTAAAGTCTTGTGAACACACTTAATTTGCATAATTAGAAGCTTTGGTTTGTTATCATCAAAATAGGTTGAAACCTAGTTATACCAACAATCTCTCCCTTTTTTATGATGACAAACAAAGAGAAAAATGAGGTTGCCTTTACAAGACTCCCTCTCACAATATTCATATAAGCAAGGTTTATAAAATATAATGCAATTAATTCAAGGACTTTAAATTTTTAAGTGATAGACATTTAAGCACAATTTGACCAATAATGTGGTAAATTATATTTCTATAATAAAAGTCATTAAGGCATACATAAGCAATTTAACAGAAAGCCTCCCCCTGTTTAAGATAAAAGGAATGCAAAAATTATACATTTTCTTCCAAGTATTTTCCCCATTTGACATTATCAAAACATTTGAAATATAAGCTCTCATCTTTTTTATATATTAAAAAGATTTAATCATTAAGTGCCGCTCTCTTTTTCTCATATTAAAAGGAATGCTAAAATAATAATACTTATTTTGCTCAAACATTTTCTCCCTTTTGACATCATCAAAAAGTAGAAGTTGAAAAATGAAATTTATTGAAAAAGTATTCTCCCACTTTTTGGTATAGTATCATTTGACGAAAAAACAAGATACCAACAGTTAGAAAAATTGATTGTCAAAATAATACTAATTGATATGATACCAATTATTATTCGATATCAAGTTATACCAATTGATAAACTGATGCCAATTTTTATTTATGGGTAGAAATATAAATAATACAAATTGTTAACTATTCTCTCCTATTTTCTAAGAAAACTATTGAAAATTATCATTTTTACACAAATAATAAAGATAATAACTTTTCATGAAAGTACTTTTAAGGCGTTAAAACAATACCTATTTCAAAGTATGGGTAGATAATATGCAAATGGCTTCCAAAGTAGTCATTTGTACATAGGTTGAAATCTTGTGCCATAGTTTAAAACTTTTAGGACAACAATGTCATATATATTGGATTTAATAAACCTATGATTTCACGTGCATAATATCTTTCATAATAATACCAATTGAAATAAGAAAAATATTTTCACTATATTTCAATTTAACAAATAATGTTCCAGAAAAATATTATGATACCCATCAAATTTCAAAAGTATGATTTCTTTTAAATCATTTCTATTAACTCAAATCATACCAATTGAAAGAATAGAAAAATTTTCTCATTTACTAATTGAACAATAAATATGCATAAGAAAATTAAGAGCTATTGAGTGTAGGCATATGCAAAAAGAATTTTCTCCAAAATATGGCACATTATCTCAATTGTTATGACTTTTTGGAAAATGATATCAAATGGTGTTTAAAAAAGTCATTTTTATCTTCATTCAAATTTGACCAATTGATATAAATTATGGGCACAGATATGATCTTATGAATTTTCAAAGATGTATATATATTCTTAATACATGAAATTCATTTATGACTAAAAAATATGAACATTTAGAGCGCATTGTCTTTATACCTCATGAGAATGAAGATTGTGCATGAATGAATTGTCTCTGCGGCATAACACATTATGAATTGGTTCATTTTCATGTTGATGACTTTCAAAAAAATATATGCCCAATTTTCATGCAGAGAGTCATTTTTCATAGTAATATATGATTTAAGATTTTTAACAAATATATTTATTCTTTAAGTCTAGCACATAAGATTTTTAACAAGAATATGATGCATGATTTAAGCACAAAAATATTATGATACCAAGTGTTTTGATATTAAATGAGATACAAAAATTGGAAAGATTATACCATTAGAGTCAAGTTTCAAGTAATAAACCATTTTGAAGCTTTGACTTGATATCCCACACGTGCTTTGGGTTTTCACTTACTATGATATACTTGATTATTCGAGTTGAGGCATCCAATCACCTACAATATAGATATAAGTGAGATCTTTTGGTACCCATATCTTCTTGGGTCCATGAAGGCTAGTACTCAGATCATATTTCATTTTCCAAATGATATTTTTATCAATACCTATTTTTCTTCTATAAGGGCAATTATACCTAATATGACCATTTTTCATACAATATAAACACATAGTTTTAGCATGATTATTTTTAGAACAAATACTACTTGAAGTGGCTTCCAAGTCCTTAATTTTCCTCTTTAAATTCATAATTTTATTTTCGCTAGAAGAGAATTTTATTATTTTAAGTTCATAATTATTTTCTTCTTCTATAGTAGAAATTTCAATTTTATGAGCTTTTTCGAAAATCTCATAAGATGATTTTAACTCAATAAGTTCATTTGAAAAATTTTCAATTTTTATTTTCAAAGAAGTATTTTTCTTTCCTAACTTCAAACAATATTTATATAGACATTCATATTCTTTTTGAAGTTCCTCATATGTAGGCAAGGATTCATCACATGATTTATTACTACTAGAATTTAATGCATTTGAAATATTTGTAGTGTTAGAATTTACCTTATCATTGCAATGAGCCATATAGCATAAATTTACCTCCTTATTGCATGAATCTTCATTTGAAGTGCTTGAGTCGAGTTGATCCCATGTTGTAGCCTTCATAGCTTTCTTTTTCATCTTTTTCGTTCTTGATTCCTTTTTACTTGAATCACTTTTGTATTTTTTGAGCCTTGAAATTTCTTTGCAAGCTTTTTGTCCTTCCTTAGAAGTTTTCCATGCTTTCTAGTGATGAGTTTCGTATCACGATCTTCATCATCTTCATCACTAGAGCTCTCATTTGATGCTTTGAAGACAACCATCTTCCCCTTGTTGAGCTCGACTTCTCTGTCATTGATTGCCATCTCATAGGTAAGTAGAGACCCAATGAGTTCATCCAATGTCACGCCTCAAAACTCGGGATTACGTGAAAATCCACCAAACACCAATTTTATAAAAATACGTTTTCATACATTCAAATCCACCCGTTGAAATCAAATGAAAACCCAACATGCATATCTCATAAACAGTAAACATCCTGTATATCATGCATAAGTATATTACCTAGAGGCGTACAAACGTGCCTTCAAACAGGCAATAAAAAAGGAAAACTAGTAAGGTCTTCCACCATCACAGGCACGACTAGATCAACTCCTCGTGATCATCAACCTCCAAACTTGAAAATGGTTTTACAGCAAAATCCCACACCGTGTGCCGAAACCCAATAGAAACAGATTATAAAGCTGTAAAGCAGGATATGCAATTATATGGTGGGACCTAACTTAACCACAAAGCCCAAAAAGGGTTTTTGTCCCGAAAATTGCAAGTTTTCCATCAGGCTAACACGAGCCTCCAAAATGATTTTAATTCATAAAATCCTACATTTTCATCCTCAAAACCATACAGATCAACAATGCAAATAACATTTTCACAGTTAAAGAAAAGTAGTAACCAAAACGTTGCTTTCCACTCGGATCACACAATCGAGGAAAGAGAAAATGAATCCTATGTACCGACTCCGTCACAAGGGGACAAATGTAGCAACTACTGACTTTTTCCCCTTTACCAAATCCCTACACATCGTAGGATCGATTAGGTAAATGAAAGTTCTATACGAAGCCACCACAATGTAAAAGCTTAGTTTACGGGTTCAACAACCCGAGGGAACAAAGCACCCAACTACCTTCTTTACGGGAACTACCCCGAAGGAACAAAAGGTACCTACTCTGCGTACATTTTTGGACTTCCACCGAGGGCAACTCGTGCCAAATACCCTCTATTCCGGTACATGTAGAGAATCATTTTATAAACCCAAAATGTTTTCACATTTATACAAAGGTCCATCCATTAACATGGAGGTCAAACAAACATAGAGGTCCATCCATTAACATGGAGGTCAAACAAACATAGAGATCCATCCATTAACATGGAGATCAAATCAAAAACATTTTCAAGGATGAGTCTCAACCCCAAAGTTTAGCTCCAAACCTCCAAAAATAAGTTTTTCACAAAAATCGAATCTTTTTCCCAAAAGAAAGCCAACCTTTTTCCTAAAAGAACCACCAAAACGCCAAGGCAAACACCCAGAATTTCAGTCGACTGGACCCAACCCCAAGTCAACTGAAAAACCTTTTGGAAAAGGTAAAATTTTGAAACAGAGGCACTCAGTCGACTGACCCTCCCAACTCAAGATCCAGTCGACTGAAACCATGGGTCCACTCGACTAACCTTGCCTAGAAAATGGTTTTTAGCTACGATTTTGGCCTCCTCGCCTCAAATCAAGTTTCAAAAATACCTGTTTTGATACCTAAGGGCATACCCGAGCCCAAGGCTATCACAAAACCTCACAAGAAACACCCGACACCCAATTTCATCCAACCGAAATGCCAAAAAATGGTTTTAACCCAAAATCGAATTTAAAACATAAATCACCTTTCATGCGTTTTTAAACGGTGAAACATCACAAGATTACATATAGCACCCTTAAACATCTATACAGTTTAGAATCCTATCTCGGTGAGTCAAAAACTTGACGCCTCAATCCACGTGCAAAATTGAGCTTCGTCAGAATAAAATTTCGTCCGGATGGATGCGTAGAGTACGATGCCTATAACAAGGATTGACTGTTGGTCCATCAAAAACCAAGCCCCGGGCCCCTGAGAAGTTAGAGTGAAGGTAAAGAGAAAAAGGAGGAAACTTAGTTGTTATGTTTTGAAAATATCTTTTGAAAATATGTAACTCCAGATATTTATAGGTCTTTAAAATATTTTTTTTTGAATTTTTAAAATTCGCACCGTAACTCCCAGCGGCCGCCGGGACCAACCCCGTATGCTTATTTAAACCAAAACATGCATCAAAATGCATATAAGCATATTAAAGAGAAAATGCCAAAACGTGTTGAAAAACACCGAATATGCATATATATCAAAATGAAATGGTACAGGGTCTCACAACTCTCCCCCCTTAAGGAATTTTACCCCTGAAATTCACTACAAGATCACGAGGTAAACAACTCCGAGTATCTAGCACGAATCCCAGACTCAAGCTCCCAAGTTGCTTCTTCGACCCCGTGATGAAGCTACTGAACTTTGACATAAGCAATCGTTATCTCCCATAACACTTGTTCCTTCGTATCTAGAATCTTCATAGGATGCTCCTCATACGTGATATCCTCATTAACTTGCAACTCGGCCCAATCCAAGACATGTGAAGGATCAAGCTCATACCTACGAAGCATAGAAACGTGAAACACGTTGTGCACGGATGCTAACTGAGGTGGTAAGGCCAGAAAGATGCCAACCTCTTGCACTGGTCAATCTCTTCTTCAGCTCCTAGAAAGCTGACTCATAGGACTCGCACCACATGAACATAGCTCCCTTCCGCGTCAGACGCGTCATAGGTGCTGCCAACCTGGAAAAGTCCTTGATGAATCGCCGATAATAACCTTCCAAACCTAAGAAACTGCGAATCTCAAAGACGTTCTTCGGTCAGTGCCAATCGATCATAGCATCAATCTTCGACAAGTCCACTGATACCCCATCCTTTGACACCACGTGTCCAAGGAATCTCACCTCTGACATCCAAAACTCGCACTTCTCGAACTTCGCATACAAGCGATGTTCTCTCAGAAGCTGCAAGACAACATGCAAATGCTCCTCATGCATCTCCCTCGTGGGTGAATAAATCAGAATATCATCCACGAATACCACCACAAAGCTATCTAGATAAGGGTGGAAGATACTGTTCTTAAAACCCATAAAATTCGCAGGGGCATTTGTCAAACCGAACAGCATGACCAGAAACTCGTAGTGACCATAACGAGTCCGACAGGTGGTCTTCGCTATGTCCTCATCTCTAATCCTTAGCTGGTGATACCCTGACCTCAAGTTAATCTTTGAAAAGCAGCGCGATCCCTTCAACTGATCAAATCGGTCATCAATCCTAGGCATAGGATACTTGTTCTTGGCCGTCACCTGATTCAGCTTCCTGTAATCTATGCACAGTCTCAAAGACCCATCCTTCTTCTTTGCAAAAAGAGTTGGAGCTCCCCACAGAGACGTACTCGGCCGCAAAAATCCCTTGTCTAGCAACTCCTGCAACTGCACCTTGAGTTCTCGCAACTCAGCAGGTGCGAAGAGATACGATGGCATAGAGATGGGAGAAACTCTTAGATCAAGATCAATAGAGAACTCCACATCTCGGCTTAGGGTAACTCAAGAAGATCATCAGGGAAGACATCTGGGTAATCAAAGACCACAGGGGGTAGCTCTCCTCGAACCTCACCCAGCTCATCCAACTTGAGAGCAGAAAAGAGGAAACCCAAGTTCCCTCGAACCCGAGTGGCACCGGGCATAGACACCAAGCCCTCATCCCGATCACCCACAAACTAGAAGCAGTCACCCTTCAGTGTACAGATCGGCACTCTCCGTCGCTCACAATCTATATAGGCATGGTAGGTAGTCAGCCGGTCCATCCCTAAGATGACATCAAACATGGTCATGTCTAGAATGATAAAATTAAACTCTAAACAACGACCTGCGACTCCTAACTCACAAGATCTGCCAACTCTACTCAACACCACATTCCCACTGACTGGGGTCTCTACGCTCAATGCACTACCCAACGGGTCTAACCGTAAGCCTAATGTAGATGCAAAGGTAGAGGAGATAAAAGAATGTGATGCTTCCATGCCGATGGGAACATTGGCCCAAGATTTAAAGACTAGAAGAGTACCTCTGTTCATGGCTGGAGAAGCTGTAGCATCAGATGTAACTGGTGCTTTGGAAGCACTGCGATCAACAAGAACATAAGCCCTGGCCTGCGGTGGTCTAGTCTGCCCACCATTACCCTGAGTCGTCTGCTGCCTCACAAACTAAGCTGAAGTACCTCCCTCTGCAAACCTAGAAGTCTGAGCCCTAGGTTGCTGAGGAGTCTACCATCTCTGCGCAGATGGAGCAGTTAGTGCTCTGGTCACACCCTAGGCACTCCCTTCTTGGGGATAAAACTTACGGATGTGCCCGGACTGACCACACAGAAAGCATACTGGTTGGTGTCTTGCCTGTGACTGGACAGACGCTGAACTCTGTACTTGGCCTTTCTGCAGGCACTCAATTGAATGATGCCCCGGCTGTCCGCATCGATAATAAATCTGCCCTCTCTACTCTGGCCTTCCTGCCGAGGCCACTGAAGCTGCAGGTGTGGACGACTGCGGCTAATACGAGCCGACAAAATGAGAACTAGGTTCATACGACCTCTGACTCTTTCTCCCGCGTCTCTGGAACTATGCATCTCCACTGCCCTACTGACTCCCACTCTCTCTAACTTTGCGGCTCTCTACAAGTGAGTTCTCTACTCGGATAGCGGCTTCCACCAAAGCGATGTACACATCCAAACCCAGAGCTGCAATCCTGTCCTTAATGACAGGTTGAAGGTCTCTCTCAAACCTCCTAGTGCGCAACTCCTCCGTAGACACCATCTCAGCTGTGAACTGCGATAGATTCGCGAACTTAGCCTCATATTGGACCACATAAAGATTCCCCTAAACAAGAGAGAGGAACTCTTCTCGGTATGTATCTCTTGAAGACTCTCGTGAAAGAGGCCCACGTGTCATCCACCATGGTCTTAGAAAACTTTCACCATTCCCTAGCATCTTCCCGCGGTTAGAATGCTGCCAACCTCACGTGCAAAGCATCCTCCTCAATATCCAGAGTATTGAAGATAGTCGTGGTCACTTCTAACCACTCAGTAGCAACTTTGGGGTCTGGCTCCCCAAAAAAGGTCAGAGGATCTAACCATCGAAATTCCCTCATAGCCATAGAGGCTCTTGGCTCAAGAGCCCTCACTCTAGCCCTGGATACCTCAGCCATAGCTCTCATAGTGGCAAGCATCTCATGCATGATGTCAGCACCGCCCACTTATTCCTGTGGGGCATGAACGTCTCCCTTCTCTAGAACCTAAACATAAGCACAACCTCAACCACGGCCTCGGCCACGACCCCGTCCCCATCCTCCCTACATGGATATAATTCTATATAGAGAAGGTAATAGGATAAGCATTCCTATAGCATGTTATTTCTAACATAAGCACATAACGCACGTAAGCATGCTAGCACGTAGCCACTCAAAGTTATCTAAACACATCTCACATACTGAGGAGAATCAACAAGACGGACTCGTCCATTTGGATAACCTATTCAGATTCCTTGCTAGAAAACACATTGGCCAAATGCGTTTCTAACTTGGCTTCCAAATCAGTTAGTCCAAACGCCCTAAGGCAAGACTCATCAATCCTAAAATTCAACCTCCATACCCACATATACAGAAACGATCATGCTAAAAAGGCTAACCGCATGTTATAAGGATATTTATACACATACAAGAAAACATCAGTAATCGACCTCACCAGGTGATAAACCCTCTTTCCATGGCTCTTAGGTATTCGAACCTAGAGCTCTGATACCAAGTTGTCATGCCCTAAAACCCAAGGTTATGTAAAAATCCACCAAATACCAGTTTTATGAAAATAAGTTTTCATTTATTCAAATCCACCTGCTGAAATCAAATGAAAACCCAACATGCATCTCTCATAAACAATAAACATCCTGTATATCATGCATAAGTATATTCCCCAGGGGCGTACAAACGTGCCTTCAAACAGGCATACAAAAAGGAAAACTAGTACGGTCTTCCACCATCACAGGCACCATTAGATCAACTCTTCGTGATCATCAACCTCTAAACATGAAAATAATTTTACAGCAAAATCCCACACTGTGAGCCGAAGCCTAATAAAAATATACTATAAAACTGTAAAGCAGGATATGCAATCAAAACCATGCATATCAACAATGCAATCGAGGAAAGAAAAGTAGTAACCAAAACATTTTCACAGTCTGTTCATAAAACCCACATTTCCATCCTCAAAACCATGCATATCAACAATGAAAATAACGTTTTCACAGTTAAAGAAAACAAGTAACCAAAATGTTACTTTCCACTTGGATCACACAATCGAGGAAAGAGAAAATAAATTCTATGTACGAACTCCATCACAAGAGGACAGATGTAGCAACTACAGACTCCTGCCCCTTTACCCAATCCCTACACATCGTAGGATCGATTAGGTAAATGCAAGTTCTATACAAAGCCACCACAACGTAAAAGCTTAGTTTACGGGTTCAACAACCCGAGAGAACAAAGCACCCAACTACCTTCTTTACGGGAACTACCCCGAAGGAACAAAAGGTACTTACTCTGCGCACGTTTTCGAACTTTCATCGAGGGCAACTCGTGCCAAATACTCGCTATTCTGGTACATGTAGAGAATCATTTTACAAACCCAAAATGTTTTCACATTTATACAAAGGTCCATCCATCAACATGGAGATTAAACAAACATAGAGATCCATCCATTAACATGGAGATCAAACCAAAAACATTTTCCAGGATGAGTCTCAACCCTAAAGGTTAGCTCCAAATGTCTAAAAACATATTTTTCACAAAAATTGAACCTTTTTCCCAAAAGAAACCTAACCTTTTTCCCAAAAGAACCACTAAAACGCCAAGGCAAACACCCAGCACTTCAGCCGACTGGACCCAACCTCAAGTCGACTGAAAAACCTTTTGGAAAAGGCAAAATTTCGAAACAGTGGCACTCAGTCGACTGACCCTCCCAACTCAAGATCTAGTTAACTGAACCTATGGGTCCTGTCGACTAACCTTGCCTAGAAAATGATTTTTAGCTACGATTTTGGCCACCTCGCCTCAAACCAAGTTTCAAAAACACCTGTTTTGATACATAAGGGCATACTTGAGCCCAAGGCTATCACAAAACCTCACAAGAAACACTCGACACCCAATTTCATCCAACCGAAACGCCGAAAAATGGTTTTAACCCAAAATTGAATTTAAAACATAAATAAACTTTCATGCGTTTTTAAATGGTGAAACAGCACAAGATTACAATAGCACCCTTAAACATCTATACAGTTTGGAATCCTACCTCGGCGAGTTAAAAACTCGATGCCTCGATCCACGTGCAAAATCGAGTTTCGTTGAAATAAAATTCTGTCTGGATGGATGCATAAAGCACGATGCCTATAACAAGGATCGGCTGTTGGTCCGTTAAAAACCAAGCCCCGGGCCCCCGAGAAGTTAAAGAGAAGGCAGAGAGAAAAAGGAGGAAACTTAGTTGTTATGTTTTGAAAATATCTAACTCCAGATATTTATAGGTCTCCGTGTGCTTATTTAAACCAAAATATGCATCAAAATGCATATAAGCATATTAAACCGAAAACGCCAAAACGTGTTGAAAAACACCGAATATGCACATATATCAAAATGAAACGGTATGTGAGACCCTGACCCATTTTCTTTTATCGGTGTTTTCGGACGCGCGTTATGTGTTTCTGTTGTAGTATATTTTTACTTCTTTTGATGCATGATCGGGCTTAGATATGCATGCGGGATAGGTTCCCGAGGCCGTGGGCCATTGTGGCGCAATCTCAAAAATTTAAAAAAAAAGATATTTTGGAGGCCTATAAATATATGGAGTTAGATATTTTCATAAAGATATTTTTGAAAACTTTTTCAGTAAGTTTGCAGTTTTCCCTCAGCCTTCTCTCTAAGTTCTCGGGGGCTCGGGGCAAGATTTTCAGCGATTCAACAACAGATCCTTGCTTTTGGTGCGGTGGGCTACGCAACCATCCGATCAGTCGACTGGATCCTATCAGATCCTTGTTTTGCTTTTGGTGTTCTTGAGGTTCAGTCAACTGGACCTCAAGGGTCAGTCGACTGGACAGGGTTTCTGGGCTTTTCGGCTGTTTCCAGTGGGTTTTTCAGTCGACTGGGGGTTGGGTCCAATCGACTGAATTCTAGGTTGTTTTGTTGGTGGTTGATGGTTGGGTTTTTGTTTTCGATTGGTGTCCTATGGTATTCAATTGATTAATTTATATGAATTACTTGATTTAAATACATGTGGATTCCTTTTGGGGTTCGGTTGGTTGTGTGGTGGTTTTAGGGGTCGTGTCGTGGCATCGGGTGTGCGTTTGAGTGTCGCCCTCGTGGGTGCTTTGAACCTCGTGTTCGTTATGTTGATTGTTGTGACCGCAATGTGAAACTCTTGGAATTCCTAAAATTTGTTACAGTCGCAACCTTGATCCTCACGGTCGCAACCTTTGAAAGTGGTGACTGCAACCTTTGTGAGCCTAGTTTGAGTTTTGAATGTGGCAACACCTCATTGGCTGGAATTGTCTATATAAATGTACCTTTAGCACGATTGTAGATGATGAATTTTGACGTCAATACACTGCTGCTTTATCAAGTACAACTCAAGCACAATGATACTTTGGCGTACTCCCAACTCACACCTCGATCTATACTTTTGCTTGATCTTGACTCGAATACTAGAATTGGACTGCTTCTCGAGGATTAGGCTGACGATTCTATATTTCACGACTTGAGGACTCCTCTGGATAGTCACATTTCAGGTATTCTCTTGGAAGCCCGACATTTCATTCGTCACATTTTCTACTCTCGTGAGGAGGTCGAGCTTTATATTTAAATTTCAATTTTTAAATTGCATGATTATCCTTTAGTTTTGCTATCACTAGGTTTAATTGTCTTGTCAATGTATTTGATCATCGATTTTGAGTCATGAATTTCAATTTCCAAATTGCACGCTTCTTCTCTAGTCTTGCCATTATTAGGATTAATTACCTTGTCCGTGTGTTTGACTGTCAACTTTGGAATAATGAATCGAGAGCATGCTTAATTTTAGAGAATTTAGTTAACTTTTATTATAATTTGGTTCAAAGAGTCTCAATTGTGTTCTGTTTATACTGCACACTAGCACCCCGACACACAATCCATTAAAATTTAATAAAAAGGTGCTCACATTCTTTGTGGTTGTAACTTCCATAGTCGCGGTCGTGACAAATATGCACTGACATACTTGTGAAAGTGATTTTGATCCTCACGATTGCAACCATTTGGCTTTCAGTCCTTGCGACCGCAACATTTATATGTTACGGTCATAACCATTATTCATTTCCAGTTTCTTCTTTTGTTCTTATGGTATCTTGTCTTTTTATATATGATCTCTAGTATGCAGTTTATTGTATGGTTTTAGCATTATTAGGGTTTGGAATTGCCATTCTTGCCTTTAAACCTATGATGATTCTAAGCGTTAATCATAGTTTAATTTTGGCATGATTATGATTTGCTAGTTTCATCTAAATGATTTCATACTTTATATATCACATGCGGTTTTCACCATGCATCATTTAGTATAGATTTTACATACTTTAAGATTTATGATTTATTTTCGTGCTTTCGTTTGGTATTCTATATACCTATACTATGCAATTTTCACTATTTAATTTTGGATATTCTCTTTTTGCCCCCCTATTTTTCTGTATTTGCATGCATTTGAGAAATATAATTAATGAACCAATGATGATTAGTAGAGCCCAACCTCACGGTTGGGCAAACGGGGTGCCTAACACTTTCTCGATTCGTACCTTAGCCCCCGAACCCTTGTTTTCTCTGGTTAAACGTTTCAAAGATTAGTGGCTCATTTTTGTTTTTCTTGATTTTTCTCAAAAGCCAAGTGGCAACTTCATTTTCACAAAATGGGTTTTCAAAATTTTTTGGTTTTCAAGGTGCTAAATTTTTTTTAAAATAACTCTTGAATTCTTTGATTTTAAATAAAATCTAAAATCCCGGTGCGACAGTATTTTCTAGTGACTCTGCTGGGGATTGTTTTAAAAATAAATAAGAGGGCTAGAGTCGAAAACATCATTGATTCTTCAATTGAATTTCTAATTTGCATTCTCGCATGCATTTTGCATTGTTCTCAGCCCCTGCATGATCGACCCGATACCTTGGTCAGTTTACTGTTCTAGGCTATGTTAGGGAGGTAGGCAAGCCTTCTGGCCGTAAGCACCTTTAGGTATGACAAAAAAATTATTACGTACTATTAGACTATGTTATGCACCACACCAAACATGGGATATATATTCTTAACTCTATTTAGAAGGTACCTAGAGTGTTGACCAAACTGGCCTTTTTTGTTGAATTGTATGTTTTGTTTGCATTTGTTTAGGGTATTTTGTTTGTTTGTTTGGCTCAAGATAGTTTTTCTCCTGGGGTCTGGCTCGGGTTTGCTCCTAGCCTTTGTTCGTTTTAGAATAGTTTTCCTCTCGGGTTCTTACCCAGGTTTTGGTCTTAACCTTGGTCTGCTTTTCTCTCTGGGACTTTGTTCGGGTTTTGGTTGAGACCCTCATTTGTAGCTTAGGATAGCTTTCTCTCTCCCGGGGGCTCTACCCGGGATGTTGGCTTAGTACCTTCGGGTTTGTTTAGGCTTGCTTCTTTTCTCGAGCTCCTATTTGGGTTCAGGCTTAGGGTTTCATTTGGTTTAAATCTGTTTTCCTCTCAAGATGCTGCCCAATTTCTCCCGTAGAACCTTTAGTTTAACCTATCTCCCGGGTGTTCCATTGTTTAGTGTTAGTATGGTTTTTGGGTTTCTCTTTCAGGGTTTTTGGGTGTGTGCTTTCTGATTTTTAGTCAATTTGGGCCCAGCCGAGGCATTCTTCTGTTTTGCTACTCGTAGTCAGTTATTCTACCATCCATTATCTGGGATTTGTTCGGGAAGTTTCTGATGCTTTCTTTTCTCCTCTTGGGTTTTCAAGATTGTTCTGATTTTAGATCATTGAGTCAAAAGAACCGCATTCAGTGCATGTTTGGTCCCGATATGCTATAGGGAGACTTTATAGAATATTCAAACAGATAGTTGTAGAGACCCAAATCTGACCAAGCCAATTCTTAGGCACTGGTCTCGAATGCACTCTAATGACGAAAGTATGAGAATCATGCTAAAAAATGCTCCCAAGCAAGCAAAATCACGAAATGGCTCAAAATCCAAGGAAAAACTCTAAAAACCTTCAGGTCGTGACATTTATCACATAACCGAAACCTTTTTGCAAACCTAAAATCAAGCTGTGACTTTCTTCGTCATGGCCGTTGCTTGTTTATCCATGCCGCGACTTTAAAACGTCACAGTTGTACTCTTCACCACCATAAAGGTGGTAATCGTCACTGTGTAAAAGTAAAATGGTAGCGGCCGTCACTATTACCCCTTTTTGGACAGGTGGCATCATCCCAGAAGGGGTTTGTGTTGCTCGACTTGCATATAAATAGGCATCATTTTTCACATGAAACAGAGAAATAAATACCTTGAGGCCTAAGCTCTGCCAAAATACTCTCCCACTCGATATTCCACCATTTATTCTACACTTCTCGAGCCTCGTTTGTGTTCTTGCTTGCATTGAAGGAGTTCTCAGAGCTCGTATTGGCTCGGAGACAGTCTATTCTCACTCCCGAAGGGCGATTTGAGGTGGATATTCATACGATGTATTCTTAGAAACCCACGACTCTTCTTAAACCTTCATCTTCTTCCTCCGAGGGTGTCATGGATAAAGCTTATACTATTTTATTGCTTATTTACAATTTATTTCAATGTAATCATTATTCCTTTAAGTTTTCATTACTAACAGTGCATTCGTAGCTCTCTATTTCGTGTATTTATGGTTATTCTTATTATGTTTCAACGCTCACAAGCACACTAAGCACCTTAAAAGCTTTATGAGGTTCTGGAATATGACGACCGCGACCTTCTCATGTCACAGCTGCATGTTTTGTTAAACCTATAGTTACGGTTATACACTTTTTTATAAGGACCGATACATTTATGCCTTCTTTTCTCACAGCCACAATATCATATTGTTATAGCCATGATATTGTTTTTAAGGCCAAAACCATGAAAACTCTCTTGAAAACTCTATGATATTTGTTTATTTTAAGGTTGTATATCCTTTTATTGCTCTGTTTAGCATTTTCTCTATTCTATACCTCTGTTTATCTTCCTATTCGGTAATAAATGAAAGATCTAGCTTAAACCAGATGGGTCATGGTCTACATATTGTACACCTTTATATCTGTATGTTCTAAGGTTATTAAAACATAATGGCCGTATGTTTTTCTTCTTTTTTTTGTTATGGTCGTGAGGTTTTGTTGTTCATTTTTGTCATCCTGTACATTCTATTTAGAGTTATTTCTTGTGTAGAGAATGAAGGATGGTGGATCTAACCATAAACCAATAGGTTATGGCCTCTATCCTATATATCCTTTTCATTTGAGCTTATCTTAAGCCTTGTGCAATGTTTATTCACTTTCTATACCCCTGTATACCATGGCCGCGACTTTTATTTGTCATCACCATGAGATTTTTCACTCTGTTCCTCGTAGTAACCTTCTATGTGTCATGGTCGCATGTTTTGTGACTATTTTTGTCATGGCCACAACATTTGTTGCTACGATCGTGAGTTTTCTGCATATCTAGTAGCTTAAGCATGATGTTTAAGTCTTTTCTGTTTATTCTGTGCAGCCTGTTTATAGTATGTTAGGGATAGAAACTTTGTTACGTAACCCTTAGACCTTTATTTGTTCATTTTATCACTTATTCGTATGTTTTTTGCTTTGCTTTGCTCAAACGGTACGTGTGGCATATCTAGAAATAACAACCAAGTTACATGACCCTAGGAATCATAGTTATGATTTTGTTTCATTGCTTGATTTTGTTTGAACTCTCTTTAACCTCTTATTCTGTATATGTTACCTTTAAAAAGTTTATAACAAGAACCAATATTGACAAAGTAGAGGCCAACCTCACGGTTGGGCGAAAAGGGTGCCTAATACTTTCCCTTTTCGTACCTTTCCCCCCGAACCCTCTTTTTTTTGTTACATTTTTTAAAAGACCCACAGCCTTCTTTTTATTTTTCTTGATTTTTCTCAAAAATTAAGTGGCGACTCCATTTTTCTAAAAAGGATGCTCAGATATCTTGGATTTTTTTATTTTAAAAAGAAAAGAACATTTTTCTAAAAATAATAGATATCCGGTGCATCCCACGAGACCCAAAACACCCGCTGTTTTTTTTGGCGACTTCGCTGGGGACTGATTTTTTAAAAAAATCATAAGAGGGCTAAACTTAAAATGCCAATGGTTCTTGTTGTAAACTTTTCATCGGTATTCGCATTTGCATTTGCATATTTGTGTGCTTGGTTCTTAAACCCCAGCTTTGCCTACCTGATATCCTGGTCAGTTTATTATCTCGGGGCTGTGTTGAGGAAGCTAACAAGCTTTCTGGCCACATGCTTCTATAGATGTGGCAAAAAGAGTTATTGCGTACCGTTTAACCATGCCTTGCACCATTCCTAGCATTGAGAGACATATTCTTCACTCTATTCAGAAGGTACACTGAGTGAAGACTTATCAGCCTTTTTATGTGCATATAGTTTTTTAAAATCCCATCTTTTAGGATCAAGAAATCTCCTAGGGTTATGTGATTTTCTTTTTATAAATGCTTTTTCTTGTATAGTTAGCACCTTGTTTAGGATAAGTTTTTATTCTCCTGATTCGTCATCGAGAGTGAGTTGTTTTGAGTTTAGACCTGGGTAACGAGTCTTTCGATTTACGTGAGCCCTTTCAGTCCAGAGACCCAGGATAATTGCGCCGAGTAGAGAAGAACATATATGCACTTGGGCCCGATCTCCGAGTGAAAGACTCGGACGTGCCGATCAATTGATATTATCGATGGTAAACCTAGAATTGACCATGGCTGATATGATGAGGGTAATTTTGAAATTGCAATAGACTGTTGAGGGAGTCAGCACCATTGTATGTAGTAACTCGGTGCGTTCTTAATTTATTATTAATTATTTCGATATAATTAAACTTACTGGAGACAATTTGTGATTTTATCTTTGTTGGGTCCAAAAATTTAATAATATAAATTTAGAGTTAATTAAAATTAAATTGAGGATAAATTGTGGAGTTAATTGTATAAAGGATTATAAATGAATAATTTGAATTAAGTATATGGGGGTTCTAGAATTCTAGCTAAAAAAAGGGGGGGAGAAGAATGTTGCATCTCAGCCGAAGCTGAGATGCTTCTGGAGAGGTCGAAAGAGAGATCGAGATAGATCGTGAGAGAGCGCGAGAGAAAGAGGGAGAGAGAGATACATATAAGGGAGACGTTTCTAGTGATAGAGAGAGCTAAAAAAGGGAGAGAGGGACGAAGCAGAGAGGAGACAAGCCGAGAGGAGAGAGGCGTGCGAGGCGTGCAACGCACCACCACCGCGCCATCTTTGCCACTTCCTCCACAGCGCCGCCGGCGCCACCTTCCCCACCCTTTCCCATCGATGACTATACCCTAGCTCCACTACCAATCAACGCTGCCCCTGTTCTTCTTCTCTCCCTCGTCTGGCGCCATGAAAGGAGCATCAAGCTCCGACGCCTTCTCCTCCACAGAAAAGCGGCAAAGTTTCTCAAAACCAGGCGCCACCAAGACGTGCGGCTATCTTTGACAACACTGGTTCGAATTAAAGAGGAATACAATTAGAGCTTCACATTGAGCCACTAGGAGCTGAATTTTGAAGCTGACTAAAAGTGCGAGGGTTCTGAAAATTGGGAATTTGCTCCGACAGGTAGGATTTTGACTAATTTTAGTGCCTTGATGCGATTTGTGTTGAATCACCTGACGAATTTATGAGAACCCTAATCTTTGTGAGCTTGACTAAGATCTTAGATAAATGATGACTCGTTAGATTTGAGTGTATGATAATAGTTACTATGGTTGTAAGGGCCCGGTGCCTATTTATTTTGTGATTTCATGTTTTCGGTTAGGTGAGGAGACAGAATTGAATCTGCGTGTGGGTGCTATAAAATCTTATTCATTTATGGTGGAATTAATGATATGTGAAGGTGAAATTAAAGTACACGGTGATGAATGATATTGTTATGAATGTGATAATGGAAAGATTCAAGAATTAAAATAGGAGCAAAGTTGGGAGTTTGAGTTGAAATTTAAGAAAATTCGCAGAATTCTGCTTCAGGGGTCACTGATCAAGCGGTGGGGGTCCGCTCGAGCGGACTATCGGGATAAGTTTGGAATAATCCAGAAGATTGGAGAAATATTTGGGGAATATATTATATACACACATCTCCCAGACCCACGTGAGAACCAAACTCCTCATTTCTCTTCTCTCCCTTCTCTCTCTTCATGAGAGAAACCCACCCCTACCATTAAACCCTAACCCTTCTTCACTCAAATTGAAGCTTTGAAGCAAGATTGGGAGCAAGCAAGGAGGGAGATCAAGCTTTGGAGCAAGGAGGTGGAAGATGGAGCATCAAGAAAGCAAGATCTATCAACATTCAAACCCTAGGAGGGGAAATTGGAGTAATATCAAGCTTTTGAGCAAATTCGAGGTAGGATCTAGATTCTCTCATATGTTTGATATGATTTGGGTTGATATTTTACTTGCACGAGTAAAAATTTAGTTAATTTCATATGAGATGTGAAGAACTTAAGAGGTGTGTTTAAGTTGAGTTGGGTTTCATGAAATGGGGGTTTCTGAGAAGTAATTAACCTTGGTGTTTGAAGATTTGTGGTATAAAAAGTGTTTATGATACTTCTAATTCAATGATTTGGGTTTAAAATTGGAAATTTGAAGTATAATTGTGAAGAGAATGTATATTGGCGCTTGAAACTCAAAACATGGGCAAATCTGGAGTTTTCTCGGGCACCAGCATGCTCAAGCGGAGCCCTGTCCGCTCGAGTCCTCAACTGGCAGAGAGTTGGGTGCTCGAGCGCTCGACGTCCGCTTAAGTGGACTGACTGTGTTGGGTTAACTTTGTTTGATCATATCTCCCTTATTCAAACTCTGAATTTGGTCGTTCTTGTTCTCAAATCGAAGCCCCAGAAGTTCCTTTTCCAACAAGACTACTCCCACAAAAAAATTCATTTTTCAAAAAAAGTTATGATTAAAATAGTGCGGGTATGTCAAAATTTCTTAACTATTTTTCACCCAATTTTGGCCAATGCTTTGAAAAAGTATATTTTCATCAATATTGAACTTTTTATCAAATTTATTACCCCTTGGGCTGTGGATTTACCCACCTTACTACACTTGGGTTGGGATGCTAGTGTCATACCGATTGGAGATATTGCAACAAAAATGAGTTTTTGACATATAATCGAGGTTTTAAGAACGAGTATGATTATGGATAATTATGGGTTATGTCATGATATAATTATCATTAAGATTTTGAGCTTTAGAAAGAAAACATGGAGTTTAACTTGTATATATATGTATATGCATATGATTGGTGCATTCCGTTTGTTTCAAATGACATGGTCATGTGTGAGTTAATTACGTGTTGCATTTCATGAAGTTGATAAACAGAACGTGATTTATGAGAAATTATGTGCTGAAATTTATGATGGCATTTGAATTGAAGCAAATGATATAATGCTAAAAATAAGACTTGATTGGAAATGAAATAGGAAGTTGAATTGAAAAAAAATGAAAAGAGGTATTCTGAGAAAATATTTGGGGAGAGGAACCAGTTGTGGATTGGACTCTTGAATTTTTGTGAAAAATGAACAAATAGTGAACCGTATAGATTAATGTGGATTAAGTTGGCCTGACGGGTCCGCGGTGAAAGACTGAAAACTTGCGCAAGATGGGGACCACGTGCCCATGGATTAGCCCTTGAAACGTGGTGTTATATCATGGTGAGTTATAGAGCTATCATTAACCCATGGTTTCGCATAGCTTATTGGGATAATAGGGAGGTGTTTCTATAAGCTGCACCCGATATCCGATATCGGTTCATTAACTGTGATAAATTAACTGTGATACGGTTTTTGTGAAAAACTAAAAAATGAGAATAAATGTGAAAGAAAGGAATGTGTTGAAAAGGATTAAGAAATGAATAACTTGGTGTGCGTGGGTGTGTGTGTAGGAATAAATAAAAAAATTATGGAACTTGTATTTTTATTCCGGTTGTACCCATCGCACCTCACAAATCATGCATTACATGTGAGTTAATCTATATCCTACGAGCTTTGGCTCATGTATATATGTCAAACACATTTCAGGTTCCGAAGAGCGGGGTGACACCAAGGCTGTGGA
>JAOTRH010441953.1:0-18104 GCA_034768845.1 Heliamphora exappendiculata
TATATATATATATATATGTGGGTGGAGTGCACACAAGTAGTTGGCACACAAGTGGTTGGTAGTTTGTATGGTTAGATTAATTAGAATCAAGCCAAGTGGCGTTTGAGGTGTTGAACACCATTCCTTTCTTCTTCCTTTTTTTTTTTATCTCACTTTGCCTTTTGTCATACTCTGATATTATATAAACAAAAATTAATCACAAATTAATAATAAAAAAATATATCTTGCAAGAGCAGCCTATTTGTTAGGCGAATTAAATAATTGCCTAAGACCCTAAAATATATAAAATTTATTATAAAACATAATACTAACTATGAACCCAGCACAAGTCAATACATTATCGTTTTTAATACTATTACTGTTCAATAAACATATGTATGAATTAATATGCTATCATTTTTATTACTGTATATTAATTTTTATAAAATAGTATTTTAAAATTTATTTAAATCCTTAAATCATAAAAATAAATTACGCTCACTTTTAAAATAATATGAATATTTTAATAAGTTTAGCTCACTAAACCATACATAAAAATACAGAATTAATTTTATGTGAATTTTTAACTTATTAGGTATTGTACGAATCAATTCTTGCACTATCTAATTATGATATATAAAGTATGTTAGCTATTGTTAAGTTTTTAACTAAAATTAGTTTTTTTTGAAATATTCGTAACTGTCTGAGTAGTTAGCCACAAGAATGAATAAAAATAAATAAATTTGTTGGTCAATTTAATTTAATTTATTTAACCATCCTATTTAAATAATTTTTTTAAAAAGGTCAATTAATTTTGTTTCTATATTAGAAAAAGTAAATGACTGAATAGGGCCATGAATGTAAATATATTTATATAAATGTATATTATGTATATATAAAAGGAGTTATATTATTTATACTTATGTATAATTCTTAAAAATTAAAAATTAAAATATAATTTGAAAACATTTCTATAATGATGAAAAATAATAAAAATAAATATTATTTTAACTTTCAATTATTTTATATTTGCTTCACTTTCTAATTTAAGGAGATGCAAATATCATAAATCCATGCATTTAATATTGTATATTACCATATTCATTATGTTAATTAAAGAATTTGATAGATATAAAGATACATTAAAAGGTCACCTGGTTATTTTTGGAATAAAAAAATTCATAATTACTTTACACATATATTTTTTATTTTAAAAATTCAAACTTTTATGAAAAAGAAATTCACACTTCCACGCTCAAAAGGGCTCATAGCATATGTGCTTTAAAATAAATCACACTAATATATGTATATATATATATATATGAAAGAATAATATATTTTGAATTATTTTATGTGCAGCAGGATAAAAATAACGTCATCTGTTGATTTATTTTAGGTCTAGACAATCAATCACAAGTAATAAAAAACAAATTAATTACAAAAATTAGTGGCTCGTAATTTTTTACGTGAAAATCCCAACTCGTGTAAAAATTTCGGGATTAATCCAAGTCCAGGTAAATGAAGCACTATATCAATGAAAAGTTACAAGACCACTTACAAATTTCAGTCGAATTTTCAACATAGACGCATTAAGTCTGTTTTGCTGAATCCACGTGTACTGTTCATTTTACTTTATCACCACCACACCGAATCTTTAGTATTTTTTGAAAGTATCGAATTTTCAATACCTTATGCTAATGGAACCCACCGATGGTAACTTTAGGAATTCATCAAAGGAAATCTCAGGAATCTACCTAAAATGTTAAAGAATAATATTCGAGTTGAGCTCTCGGAACTTGAAGAGAATTATTGAACTATAAAGCTGTATTGATCCTTCTCTCATCTATATCTTCTCTTTCTATCTCGAGCTCTGAAATCACTTCTATATTTATAGAAGTGAAATACCAACAATTCGAGTTTCAATAAAATTCAAATTGCCAGTAGTTCACTCAAGCAAACTAGCCACTGCTTGAGCGGTCAGGTGGCATACAGTGTTATGCGTGAACTACACATGCTCGACGCTACTTCAATCACTTGTATTTTGAATTTCAGGTCTTGTACTTCAGTTTTTTGATATGATAATAATTCTGACATAAAACTTTTACTCATATTAAAACTTATAACTCCAATAGGAGTTTTATTTAATGAAAAGGACTTATACTAATCAAACACAATAACTCCTAATTCAACTAGGAGTTTTACAAGAACCAAACTCTCTAATTCCTTAGCAACATAGGAATTGTAAATTAACTAAGAATTGCCAAACATAAATGGACTCAATCATCCGAGGTACTTTCCTAGTGTATTGTTTTTGGGCTAGTGTTCTTGTAGACACGGGAGCATCGCATTCATTTATCCAATTTGCATTTGCATGTACATTGGGGCTAGAGGTAGACGTATTGGGTAGCGCCTTGTGTGTAGAGACACCGATTGGTGGGGCTGCCATGTTGAGATATGTGTGTAGAGTCTGTGAGATGGAGATCACCAACCGTCGTCTAGTATTCGATTTCATTCTGTTTGATATGACCCATTTTGATATCATCCTAGAAATGGATTAGTTGATCACATTTCGCGCCTTCATCGACTGTGACCGACGTCGAGTGTTTGTTTGTACGCCAGAGGGAGATTCTTTCTATTTTGTGGGCAACTGGGATGACGGTTTGCTGCCTAGACCTCTCCTTTAAGGGTCGAGGCAGTCTCAACCAACTTTTATCAACCTTGTTTACGTGTGAGACACGTTTGGCTCTTGGAGAGTTTTCTCCTGTGGTTTGCGAGTTTTTGGATGTTTTCTTGGACGATCTGTTTGAGCTTCTGCCACGACGAAAAGTGAAATTTTCCATTGACCTTATTCTAGGAACCTCCCTCATTTCTATGTCTTCATACCGTTTTGCACCAGCTGAGCTGCTAGAGCTGAAAGTGCAGGTCCAGGAGTTGTCGGACAAGGGTTTTATTTGTCCTAGTGTGTCACCTTGGGAGCACCAATATTGTTTGCAAAGAAGAACGATGGGTTCCTACACCTTTGTATAGATTACCGTAAGTTGAACCACGTGATCGTTAAAGACGGCTTTTTGCACCCGATATGGGCACTTCGAGTTTTTAGTCTTGCTACTCGGACTGACTAACGCATCGGTAACGTTCATGGACCTTATGAACCGTAATTTTCACTCATACATCGATATTGTTGTGGTAGTATTTGTGGATGACATCCTTATCTATTCATTATCTGAGGAGGCGCACGCGGAGCATCTTCAGATTGCTCTACAGTTGTTGTGAGAGCATCGATTATATGTGAAGTACAATAAATGTGAGTTATGGTTGTCTGAGGTGAAGTTTTTGGGGCATGTAATTTCGAGAGATGGAATGGTAGTGGACTCCCCCAAGATAGAGGCAATGATGAGTTGGGAGAGTCCGAAGAACGTGTTCAAGATTCGGAGCTTCTTAGGCTTGCCGAGTTACTATCGGCGATTCGTGACAGATTTCTCTAGGCTTATAGTGCCTATGACATACCTTACACAAAAGGGAGTCAAGCTTGTGTCGATCGACGGGTGTGAGTTTGCCTTCTTGACCTTGAAAAAGAGGCTGACCAGTGCACCTATTCTAATTGTACCGAAGAGAGGACTTGACTATGCCGTGTATTGTGATATGTCACATGAAGGGCTTGGTTGCATATCAATGCAAGAAGGCAAGGTGGTTGCCTATGGGTACAGACAATTGAAAATTCATGAAAAGAATTACCCTACCTATGACTTAGAGCTCGCGGCAGTGGTTTTTACTCTAAAGATCTGGAGGCACTATCCATATGGAGAACACTTTGAAGTATTTTTGGATCATAAGAGTTTAAAATATTTTTTTTTTCGTAGAAGGACTTAAACTTGGGCCAAATAAGATGGATGGAGTTCTTGGGAGATTACAATTTTGATCTGTAGTACCACCCGGGCAAGGCCAACGTGGTGGTCGATGCCCTGAGTCGAAAGTCCTTGAGTTCGTTAGCTCACATTGCCATGAGAGAGTGGAGCATGCTTGGAGAGGCTAGCGAGTACGACCTACGCCTTGGTAAGTCCGGTGATTGTGCTACGTTGTTCACGACGGTGTCACAGCCCGCCCTCATCCAGCATGTTATGAAGGCTCAGAGGCAGGTGCAGAGAGCTTAATGTTTAGAGATCGAATTTTGAATGGCGAGGATGCCAAGGAGTGGACTATACATTCCGACTAGAGTCTGAGGTTGCAGGGAGGATCTTTGTGCCAGAGTCGTGTTGTGACGACGTGCTTCGTGAGTTTCATCACTCTGGTCTTGTGGTGCATCTGGGTGGCACCAAGATGTATCATGATGTACGTAGACAATTCTGGTAGAGGCATAAAGAAGGGTGTAGCTCTTTTTGTTTCACGTTGTCTTACTTGTCAACAAGTGAAGGTCGAGCATCAGAGGCTGGAGAGGCTGGTGGGTATGTTGCAGCCATTACCGGTGTTCGGGTGAAAATGGGAGAATATCATTATGGACTTTGTGTTATGACTTTCTAAATCCCCAATGGGGCATGATGCTGTTTGGGTTGTGGTGGACAGATTGACCAAGTCCGTGCACTTCTTTCCTATCCGTATAACAGATTTGGTTGACAAGCTTAGCAAGTTTTATGTGAGTGAAATTATCAGACTCAACAGAGTACCTGTTTCTATCGTCTCAGATTGAGACCCCCGCTTCACGTCACATTTTTGGTAGAGTTTGTAGTCCGCTATGGGAATGAGTCTACTTTTCAGTACTGCCTCTACCCTCAAACAGATGGCCAGTCTAAACGCACCATTCAAATACTCAAGGATATGTTGAGAGCGTGTGTTCTAGACTTTCGTGGGTCATAAGAGGACCATTTGCCTTTAGTGGAGTTCACCTACAATAACAATTACCAGTTGAGCATTGAGATTGCGCCCATTGAGGCATTACATGGTAGACCTTGTAGGTCACCCCATCTGTTAGGCAGACGTTGGGGAGAAGGGGTGTTGGGGCTTAAGCTTGTGCGAGAGACCATAGAGAAGATTGTCGCAATTTATAAACATTTATTGATCATGCAGACTCGTCAGAAAAGATACGTAGATAAGAGAAGGAGACCGTTAGCATTTGAGGTGGGAGATTATGTGTTCTTGCAGGTCTCGCAGCGAAAGGGTTTAATGAGATTTGGGAAGGGTGGGAAGCTATCGCTGCATTTCATCAGGCCAGTTAAGATCCTCGATAGGATTGGAGAGGTGGCCTATCGCATTGCCTTGCCACCATAGCTAGCATCTGTGCATAACATTTTTCATGTGTCCATGTTGCGCAAGTATGAGTCGGACCTATCTCATATTTTAAATTGGACCGAATTGAGGGTAGAGGATGATATTACCTACGAGGAGAGACCGGTGAGAATTCTCGACTCCAAAGAACAAGTCCCATGAGGGAGAACCATTGTGTATGCGAAGGTTTTATGACTTCATCACGTCGTTGAAGAAGTCACGTGGGAACGAGAGTAGAAAGTTAGTGAAAAGTACCCTGAGTTGTTCAATTCTTGAGGTATGTCTAATTTTGAGGACGAAATTTCCTAAGCGGGAGAGGTTGTAGGGACCTGGTCCCTTTTAATTTGAAACATTTGATTAAACCTTGTGAATTAACGTTTTATGATGGGAAAAAATTAAAATTCAATCACGAATATGATTGTTGATGGTAATTATGTGCTTGTTATGTATGAAAATTTAATTATCGAAGTTGATTAAACGAGTCCTGTGGATTTGTGACAAAATTTGAAAACTATATACACATTTCCTTTCCTTGGTGAGTTGTCCAGTGAGGGACCGCACGAGCGGTCCCGAGACCGATCGAGCGGGTTTGAGGTATTTTGTTTTATTCTCTCCTCTCATTTCTCTCTCTAAAACTTGATAGAGATCTTAAGGTTGTTGGTGGAACACCCTTGAGCTCTTCTACTTCTTCCTTGGTGGATTTTCTTACTCATCATTTAGCTCTACGTCGGTGGGAGATCATCCCAAGCGTTGAGAGCTTCCTCATCATCCTTTGGTTGGTGATTTTTGTGGGTAAAGCTTGCTAGAGGCTTGGTC
This sequence comes from Heliamphora exappendiculata, assembly GCA_034768845.1. Lineage (NCBI taxonomy): Eukaryota > Viridiplantae > Streptophyta > Magnoliopsida > Ericales > Sarraceniaceae > Heliamphora > Heliamphora exappendiculata. Next base: position 6,055 of record JAOTRH010441953.1, read on the forward strand.
CTTGTTGCTTTATTGTCTAAGAGGTAGGATCTATGACTATATATGAAGATTTGTTGGATATGTGTTGTATATTTTGTATTTATCCGTGGAAAGATAAAAAATTTATATTTTGAAAATCCTAGGTTATGAGTTTGGGTTAATGCATGTTAAATCTTGAGTCTTTGGAGGTTTTAGGGTGTTGTGATCTTATTAATATCATACAGAAATCTTTAACTTGAGTTTTGGGAAAGTTAGGGTTTCGTTTTTGGTCAAAACCTTGGGGCATTTTTGGGTCGTTGAACCTAAATGGTGAAATCGATCGAATTTTTAATAAATTGGGACCTGCATCATCTTATTGATAAGTAGATTTCATGAAACTTGAAAATGGGCAAAAATGGTCTAGGATTGTGTTGTGAATTTTGAATAAATTCCAAGAAATGTTGGGTGTATGTGAAAGTATAAGTTATGTGACTTGATTATAGTTGTCATGTGAACTCAAATACAATATGATATTAGTTTTTAAATTGTTAATAATCAGAATCATTGTGGTGTCAGGTTTTTCGAGTGGAACCGGTTTGACAGTTGGACTCGGGGTGGTGTAAAACGTAAATGATATAATTAAAGTATTATGTTATCGAAATGTGTAACTAAGATTGGGCTCAAGTAGCTCATCGGTGAAAGAGCTCCATTCGGTCAATTTTCCTTTTGCCTTTCTAAGGACCTCCATTCGGTCAATTTTCTCGACTAATGCAGACTCTTTGGACTGAGCGGTATTTTCTTCCTCAACTATCACTTGTCGAGGATTCCACGGTGGTGGTGGAACGACTTGTGGTCCATTAGGGACTTGATTATCATCCCAAAAGTCCTCGGCATTCTCATTTGCGTCATCTGGTTGCCCATTCATGACGGGGATACGGGCTTGGATTGCCTGAATCTGTGCTTGGTACTGTACTTGGGTCTGGGTCTGTTGTTCTACAGCCCGCTGTATCTCAATAATAGCCCTCATTAGGGCTGTCAGGTTAACTTCGTTCTCTGCCATATCTGTTGATTCAGAAACTCTACGAAGTCTGCCCGATTCTGATCTTACCCAAACTCGTGTCGACTGTACTCTCCCCGTATCAATGATAATCCACTGAAACACCTGGATTGTATAAGCAGAACAACCAACCTCGGACATTTTTTGAAAAAATTCAGACGATAGACAGCAAATATTCCAGATACCCACAACAGCTGAAACTGAAACAATGCCGCTGTCGGGCTCATACCATCATAACAACTGAACATCTAAAGACCCCGGTTGAGGCCCAAAGGGGATAGATCAACTAAGCTCTAGAGAAAAAGGTTTTATCTTAAGCGGATGGCGTTCCAAAAAAAGGACTATTCTATCCCTCAAGAAACTGGTTTGACCTATGATTCTAAGGAAAAATCGGTGGCACAATGGTAGAAAAATAAAACTTTTCTCACATAGGTCGAAAGAAAAGAATTTGAAGAAAGCAAGCCGAGAGGAACCCGGAAGGGGGAGAAACTACCCTAGAAATGTTAGAACAAAACACGGGCATGACCGCAGGAAGAAAACTATGGTGTGAAAAACCGATTGTGGTGAAGATCGAAACCCGGGTAAATATCCGAAGGCAAAAAACTAATCTAATCAAAGGATAACAGAGAATCCGAGCCGAACCCAGGAAAAAGCTAATCTAATCTAAACAAACAATCATAACAATATACAATCAAAATATACAATAAAGAAAAATACTTAATCCTACTAGGGTTAGCAGCATGTCATTGGGGGGATCTAAATTTACTATATGCAAAAGGACGATTTTGGTTAATTTGAATAGGGTATCTTCTGAATAGAGCCAGGTTTATACCTCCCATGCCTAGAGTGGTGCAGGACATGGTCAAACAGTACGTCCGAACACTTTTACTGCACCTATAATAGCGTACAGTCAGCAAGGGTTGCCCGTCTTCTCAACAATCTGCGAAACGGATTAACGTTCAGGGTATCGGGTCGACCAGGCAGGGGGTTGAAGAACAATGCATATGCATGCAATAATGCAAATGAGAAACACATAGTAAGAACAAATGATGCTTTTGAGTCTAGTCTCTTATTTGATTTTATAAATCAGTCCCCAGCGGAGTCGGCAGAAAATACTGTGGCGTTGGGACTTGGGGGTCAAAAATAAGGTAAGTTAAAGATGTTATGAAAAATATTTTGCACACCTTGAAAACCAAAATTTGAAAACCCTTTTTATTAAAAAATGGAGTCGCTACTTAGTTTTTGAGAAAAATTAAAAAAAATGGCTACTGATCTTTGAAAACGTTAAACCAGAGAAAGAGGGTTCGGGAGCTAAGGTACGAATCGAAAAAGGTGTTAGAGACCCCGTTCGCCCAACCGTAAGGTTGGCCTCTACTAATCATCATGGTTCTTTAATGTGATTTCTCAAATGCATGCAAATACAGAAAGTAAAGACAATGAGAAACATTCAAAATCAAATATAAAAAATATATAAGATATACATATAGCACTCCAAAACACATAAGTGTTAAAAAAAAATTTCTAAGTCCTATAGTATGCAATTTCTAACTAAAAAAATACATGGAACACATTCACATGCGATTTCACAAAAAATAAGCTAACTATCATGATTTGCATAAAAGAACAAAATATACTAAAAGATGTTAAAATTACTTAAACATAAATTTGCTATAACAATAAGCTAAACTATTCTAAACATGTATTTAAAAAAAATAACCAAAACATGTATAAACATACATTAGATAAGCATTTAATACTAAATGTAAAGATGCATAAAAATGCAATGTTAAAAGAAAACTTACTTAATAAAGAAAATAATGGTTATATGAAAAAGAGAAATTACCTTTAAAGGTGAAAACTAGTTTAAATGACTTTTTATGATTTTTGAGTTTAATAAAAGAAAAGAAAAAAAAAGAAAAATAAGATAAGTACCAGGAAAAGAAAATAGAACTATGAAACATTTTATGAAAATAAAGCTAATAACAAAATGAAAATAAAATAAAATATTAGAAAGAAAAATTACGCTATTATTAAAAGAAAATAAAAAGAAAAAGAAAATAGAAAATAAAAGTTAACAGAAAAAAATTAGATTAAATCTAGTTAAGGAACTTTTAAACTAACATTAAATAGAGAGTAAAGAAAATATTGCATTAGCATAAAATGAATAATAAAAGAAGATAAAATGCTATAAAAAAAAGAGAAAATGAAAACTAGAACATTACACTAAGATTACAAGAAAGAAATGAAAAAGAAAAGATTAATGCATTAAAAAAAATTACATTAAGCTAAAAAAAATAAAATATAAAAAAGAAAATAAAACTATATTATGAGAAAAAAAGAAAGAAGAATATAAATGTTAGGAAAATTACATTACTATTAAATGAAAGCTAAGAATTAAAATGGAGCATTTAATGGTACAAGAAAAAAAAATGCTAATAAACGAGAATTAGACTAATTAAAGGAAAAGGAATGTAATTAATACTAGAACATTAAATTAAAAGAAAAATAGAAAAAACAAAGTACAAATAAAGAAAGAACATTAAGAGAAAATTATCGATTAAATGGATGTAATATTGACAATTACAACTATTTTCATGTAAGCGCTTTGATTATAATAATTAACAACATTATCAAGTTGCAATTGCTAGAGATATATTAGCACTATTTTAATGAATTAATTGAAGATAAAGACAATGTGCTTAGTGTGAGAGTGTAAATTAAGAAATTAAAGCAACTAAATTAAATGAAACAATGTAAATGATGAACAAGATTAACTATGTAATAAAAAAGAATACATGAATTGAAATTAAATATAACCCGATCACCTCAAAAGAGAGAGAATATGATTAGAAAGACCGGGGTTCCAAGCGAGATACCTGGATTGCTTAAGAATCCTCAAATTATGGGAATATGCTTTAATGTGCCAATCATCGGGTGGTGATCCAAACAAGGTAGGCTTCAATGTAGGTATTGGAGGTTCGGGACTCGGTATTTCAATAGGACTTCGGCGTCGGGGCTCGGGATCGCTCGATGTATCGGCGGAGTCTCTCCCACTCAAAATTTGTACTGAAATCGTACGTTGGGGTACGGTATTTATAGAATTCCTCAACTAATGAGATGTTGCCACGTTTTAGGACACGTCAGGCCATTTGAAGTTGGCGGTCGCCACAATGCAAGTTGGTGGTCGCTAAGTTTTTGGATGTTTCCACGAAGTTCTATGGCGGTCGCCACCATGGAAGCTGACGGTCGCCATGATGGAAGGTGGCGGTGCCATTTTTGGCTAGGGTTTCTACAAAGTTTTATGGCGGGCGCCATGATGAGAGTTGGCGGTCGCCTTACTTGGGCAACAAGTTTCAATGGTTCGTCAAAATTTCATTAGTTTGAAGGTTTCGGGTTCAAATACCGGGCTTGAATCACTTCTCGAGAATTGTATCAATGCACTATTCCATCTGTTTTCATCATCGAATTCGTCTAAGATTGGGTGGGGTCAAATTGGGGTGTCTACAGCAGTACTAAGGTTACCCCATCGCAAGATTAGAGGATTGTTATGTTTAATCTACTATGTTAAAGGTTGGCCATCGACATTGATTGTTAAGACCAACTTGGTACGAGGAAGAATTCAGGTGCAATGAGCAAAATTAGGGAACCTCTCGTACAATATAGCATGAAAGAAACAAGTGGCCATGAAAGTGGCAATGTCGTACCGACTCACTGATGGCTCCATCTTTATCTTAATTGGATCAAACTGGTGGTAAAGAGCGTTAAAGAATAAGGGACTAAGAGCCATTTGTTCACTACGGGAATGATGCATCGCCAGGGGAAATATCGGGGGGCTTATCTTGCTAACTGGGCTACTTGAAATCACGCAGGTAGAAAGGAGGAAAGAAACAAAGTCATGAAGATAATCATGTTTTATGTAGCCTTTCCCATTGTACTCTACTCTGTTATCACTCGTCGTCTTTGGTTGGAGATCTTTGAAAAAATAGTGAATCTAGGAGGCATAGGTTAACTTGGTCGTACAACGAGTAGGAAGGGATTTATCGTCATCATCAAACATATTTCCATAGTTGCTGGTGCAAGTTAAACAAGCACATAGCTCTACGACTAGTGCATTATTAGCCTTAGAAAGTCACTCGGGATCGTAGATGGCATGCCCTCGAACCTTAAGGTGAATGAGGATATTGACATCCTCAAGAGTAGGAATCCACTCGCCCCATGGAGTGATGAAGGTGTGAAAATCTGAGCTCCAATAACAGATGAGTGCCTCAAGGCTAGTGTTACACCGTCAAAGATTGAGCGCCTGAGATATAATAATGGCGAGAAGAATACCACACTTCTCTAGGAGGTTGTAAAATCCTGTGCCATGGATCATTTTCTCAACCTATTCAAACCACTCGAAAGTAGGGTTCGAGGGGGTATTAAACTACAAAAAGGAATCAGGAAAATTGCCCTGTTCAATTTGAAGCTTGATCTGAGAAGTGAGGGTAATCATCTCGGCTTGATCGAGGTCAGTTTCATAGAGGAGAAGAAGAGAATTATCGGGTGGGGTAGATTCAGGTGAATCAAAGGCAATGGCTCGCCAGAAGTGATCTCCTCTTCCCTTAAAGAAAGGCACAAGATGCCATTCAGAAAAAGTAACAATGAGGCGAGCCTCCAAAATGGCTCAATAATTGTCGGCATTCACATCTTTGAAAAAGCGAGTTATACACATCCAGGCTTTGAGTTGAGAAAAGGTGAATGATGGAGGAATGAGAAAGGAGCAGGCGATGAGGGATCAGAGAAAGAGTTGAAGAGAAAGAGTTGAAGAGAAAGAGTGAAGGCCGAGGTTTAAAAAGGAAAAGAATAGACTCTTCAATTGCCAAAAATAATGGCCCCGACACCCATCAAGGAAGACGAGGCGACAAGGTTGCTTAGTTCAAGGACTGGCATGCACGCGCATGACCTAGCACGTGAGTCTCACGCGCAGCATGGATATACATCACATACACATGATTCATTCGTAGGCAGGGGTAAAATGTAAATGACATACCTGACTTACATAAGCAAACCCAACCGTGTCAGTCAAGTTGGGCTATTAGGTGAGTCACCCGGGTTAAGTAACTTAATTGAGGCTCTAAAAAAATGAGGTCTTAAAACAAGCATAATAAAAAAGATAAAGAGAAAAAAAGAAGAACAGATTTCCCTTTGCTATTTGAAGAGAGCAATTGGGTTAGTCACTTAGATCGAGTTGCTCGGCTTGACCTCAAGTAACTCTTCAAACTATGGATTCAATCACAGAGGTGAATTTGAAAACATAGCACAAACTTTGTAATTTAATATGTATAACACGGACTATGAAACTGAATCAAGAAGCATAGCACAGACTGTGTTACTATACTAATATAACACAAATTATTAGAAATGTGTAGCATAGATTATACTGAATAAAGCATAGTAACCCGCCTGCGTAGCCCAACGATGGGATTAGCCGTAAACTCGGAAGTCTTGTGTTCGACTCCTGTTAGAAGCGCCCTGACTTAATCGATACCTATGATTTGCGGGTAATTGCATATATCAAGAGGTTTATGCTTTAGCGGTGAGTTCAAAGGGTCTTGTCGTGGGGTGGTTCCTTCGTCATCAAAAAATAAATATATAGTATAGACTATGAAACACTAGGTTATAGCACAGACTATGTGGTTAAGATATCACAACACTGATTAAGTGGCCAAAATCGTGTAGTATAGATTACCACTGGAAGTTCAACAGGGAATTAATAAAACATCACAAAGACAATGAATGCGTTCCATAGTAGTTTATGAAGTTCTTTCCTATGATACGTTGGGAGATGTGTGACTTGGTGATTAAAGAAATAATTTTGTCAACAATGGGAGACCCTTGATAAATTTTTAAAATTAAAAATATGACTTCATTTGTAAAAATACTAGTAATGAAATCAATACTTATACACATCTTTCAAATAAAACTAATAATTAATTAACCCAAGCTAAAACCTATTTTGATGAGTCAAAATATTTCGTAATTCCATCCCGACCTCATTCTCGGAACAAACATACTCAAAGGTCATAATTGTTGTAGGAAGGATGGTGACAATAATTAGTTGGAAGGATCAATATTAATTGATAAATTTTGAATACTTAGAGTTAAACTACAGAATCAACAATTGATCATTATATCTTGTCGATAAGATAATGGCCCCGTTTGGATAACTTGCTTATTGACTTATTTGGCTTATAAGCAGCCAAATAAGCAACTTCATTTGGTTTGCTAAATAAGCAAGATTTACGCCAATAAGTAAATAAGTCAATAAGTCAAATAAGCAACCTTTAAGTAAGATTTAAGCCAAACATTGTTGCTTATTTAAGTAAATAAGAAAAAAAAGTCAAATAAACAAAAATAAGCAAATAAGTAAATAAACAAATAAGTCACTTAAAAGCCAAGATAGTCAAACAAACTTACTTATTTCTATTTTTGCTTATTTCACAATAAGCAAATAAGCCATTTACCCAAACGGGGCCAATGTCTTATTTTTAGTTTTATAAACAAAATATGTTCTTACTAGTAAGATACAATGATTGGTGATTAGTTATGTGGTTTAACTGCGTATGTAATTGAACTGATATTAATTGGAGGTGAAACAATCATTAAAGACTTGTTTGTTATTTGGGATAAAATTGAATAGAATATGAGAGCTTAGTAATACTGGGATAAAGAATATGATAAGAGCTGTAGATTTATTTCTGACCGTTAGATAAGAAGAGAAGATAATTTGGAGCTTGGTATTAGTAATACTAATGGTATTAACAATACCAAGGAAGCTTGGTATTACTAATACCATGAATCTCTCATTCATCGAACCGTTATTTCGAGTTTCACAGTGTAAACGTGGGACTCACAATACTAAGAGAACAAAATCTTTTTGTAGGCCAGCCTTGTCCTTGAGTCCAATCCCTTCTTTCCTAATGCCTCAAAACAAACAGGGCTTAAATACTCAACACATAGATGTCAAGAAAAGCATTAGTTGTTTTGGGTATTTTTTATTTTCTATTTAAAAGATGCAAAAAAAAGAGAATATTTGAAAAAAAATTCTAAACTTATTTTTAAATATTTAATCTTGAGAAATTTTATTTATTTTCAAAAACATTGAAAATATAAGGTTAAATTCTTGGAAACCTGAAACATTATTTCTCTTACAAAACTTATTTTAGTATTTAGTTAATCTTTAAATTTTCAATTCTTTTTATTAAAGGAAAATCTAAAAGAAATTAAAATAATCCAATTAAAAAATACTATAATTAAGGGTAAATTACACTGACCTCCCATAAAGTTCACGAAAATATCAACCACCTCTCTTGTGGTTTCTAAAATATTATTAACTTTCCATCGGGTTTAGTTTTTACATCAATTTAGTCCAACCGTCAAATTTTCGTTATTACTTAACGTAATCCACCAAAATTACACCAAAACCACTGCTGCCCCAAACCCACCACCACCCAAAAACACCGCCCCAAATCCACCAAAAACCACTGCCAGAGTAGAGAAAGAGGGATGCAGAGAGAAAGCAGAAGGGGGAGAGAGAGAGGGGGGGGATGGCAGAGAGCAGAGAGAAAGATGGCAAAGAGGAGAGAGAGAGAGAGACGACAGAGACTATCGGGTATGACGGTGGTGATCGGAGAGGTGACGGTGGCTAGAGACCGAAAGTGGCGCTGGCGGTGAGGAGTTGGTGGCGGCAGTAACGTGCGGCATGGAGGTTGGCTTTCTCTGCTCGCTCCCCTCTCTTTGGTCTCTCTGCTTTCTCTCTGCTCTCTCCCCTATCTGCCATCTCTCTCTCTGCTCTCTGCCCCATCTCTCTCTCTCTCTGCTCTATCTCCTTTCTCTGCTCTCTCTCTCTATCTCCGTCCCTTCTTCTCTATTTTCTCTCTTATGTGTGTGTGTATATATATATACATATATATATTACAAAAATGAGAGAGCCACCGTCGCCACCAACCCCTCACCGCTAGCGTCACCTCTGGTCTCTAGTTGCCGTCACCTCTCCGACCACCATCGCTGGTCACTGTCGGACCCGACAGTCTCTACTGTCTCTCTCTCTCTCTCTCCATCTACTCTCTCGCTCTTTCTCCTCTCTTCGTCCCACTTTCTCTGCTCTGGCGGTGGATTTCGGTTGGTTTGGAGCGGTGGTTTTAGGTGGCAGTGGGTTTGGGGCAGCAGTGGTTTTATGGGTGATTTTGGTCGTTTTCGTTAAGTAATTTAACAAAAATTTAACAGTTGAACTAATTTAATGCAAAAACTAAATTCGATGGGAGGTTAGTGACATTTCAAAAACTACAGAGGAAGTGGTTGATATTTTCGTGAAACTTAGGGGAGGTCAGTGTAATTTACCTATATAATTAATGATAAAAAAAACTGATTAACCATTTTTCTTCCTTTGTTGTTGATTTTTTGTCTTTAGTAAAATAAAAATAATTTTTTTTAATTTTATCCCATTTAGGCTCTCCTTATCATGAGGAACTTCGTAATTAAAGTGAAAAGTATTCTTCAATTAAAGTTAGTTCAAAATTAAAAACAAGATCTAAAAAACTAGTTTAATCACGAATACTGCCCTATATAATCACATTTTCTATCCGCTTCGAGCCCGATTGGGAAGTAACTTAAAAATTTATTTTTTAACTTTTTTACATTTTTAACTAAAAAGTTAAATTTGAATTAAAGTATATTGTTTGGTAACTTATCTTTTAAATTAGTTTTTTTTAAGTTGGTTATTTAGAAAAAAAGCTAATTTTTTTTATTTTTTGTTCAAAGTAGATAATTTTACCATTCTATATATTTGATATTAACAATTATATGTAGTGGTAGTGATAGTAAATAAGTTATGAATAAAGAATATAATTGTATTTTAAAAATGGTACGAGTTTAAATAAAATATTCTGAGAATTTATGTTTTGATTTGATTTTTTGACATTTAAACTTTTTAATTTTTTTACCAAATGAGCAACCTTGACTTTTTGGCATTTTAGCCAAAAAACCAAGGTGGCCAATAAGGGCCTAAGTCTAATTTTTGGATATTGTTTCATATAATTTTCTGTTTGTGATTTTATAAATGTTTAGCTTAAATAGAGATATATTTTAAATTGTTCTCATTATGAAAAATCAAAAGTAAAAGAATTTCACCCCCAAAAAATCCAAGAAAGAAAAAAATAATTTAAATTTTTTTTCGTTTTTAGTGGAGCCTTTTCATATTTAAACCAAATTAACCGTTCATTTTAGATTTATTTTATCAAGACACATTGAAAAAGTAAATATTTTAGGCTAAAGAATTAAAAAATTTAATAAAAAACTTTGTTCAGACATAAATTAGTTACGGAAGGTAGGACGTAGGAGTATCAATGGGTCGAATTTGGTTGGGTGGAGTCTAACCCATCACCTAATCACGTATATTTAGTTTTTAATTTTGTCATTTGCAAATGACTAATGAGTTCGGTGTTTCGGGTCCATGAGTTTGACAAATTTATGTGCAGGTGCAGTTCAATTTGGTAGTTTAGATTTGCTTAATTTAGACTTTTGTTGTTGAGCTCATTTAAAAAAAAAACTAATTATAAGTTTTTTTTAATTAAAAAAATTATTTTTTGATAAATATAAAACTCAAAAGATTATAAATTTATCGATTAAACCTTACATAGACTCAAATACATAGTTTTCACACAAAATACGAAAACAATAAACAATCCAATCGCATAATAAATTTAAAAATCTATAAAATTAGATATTTATTAGTCATATTGAATTCGATGAGTAGATATACCGAAAACTCATAACTTGACCATCATTGGAGGAAAAAAATTGAGAGAGCCGTCATAACCAAATTATATATGGACAAAATTATCAATTATCATGTTGATCGGATTGAATTGAACAATTTAAATGGATCTGGCCCAATTCATAGATGCATCTAATAAAAGTGTTGGGTGTGGGTAAGCTAAAACAATTATTTGGTGTACCAAGCGGTATGATTATGAGATAATATAAATCTCTTAAAAATTACAAGATTACGTGAGATTTATTTTTAAATATAAAAATCTCAACTAATTATGTAATTCTTAGCGTGTAGCACGTGACTCATATACTTAAAAAACTAAAAAATTAAATAATTTTTGTGGTTAGTTGAAAATATGTGGGAGGATTATTTCATGTAATGGATGCATTGATTTTTTGTTTTATGTCAAGACAAAGAAAAAATATTCAATACAGCACTTGTATTGCCCTAATTCAATTTAAGTCACACAATTATGTGAGTCTTATTAATTTTTTTTTTGAGATTTACACAAATGTGTGGTCCAAATTGCATAGGACAATGTAAAATTCTGCATTGAATAATTTCTCCAAGACAAAATAAAGTAGTTGTCACATGAATTATCAATTTGCTGTACTTCCCAACTATCTGTTTGGTTTAAATTTTAAGAATTTTAGTTATTTTTGTCTTTTGCACTTTTTTAATTTTTTGATTAATTTTTTTAAAAATTTTTTCGAATCATCCCGATTAAATTTGTTATTTTTTCAGTTTATTTTATCAAATCAATTCGTAAAAATAAAAAAAATTAATACAAAAAATTTTATTTTTTTTGACTCGATAAGAGAAATTAAAAGTTATAATAGTTGATTGAACGAGAAAAAAAATCATTAAACATAAAAATAAATAAAATAAAATAAACAAATAAACACTTATCTATCTTGACATTAACATGGGCCTATATCTGTACTTTGGGTCTCCATCCCACAATAATATGTAGGGTATCAATTTGTTGAACTTTCCAACTGAATGTGTATAGTTTCAGTTTAACATTGATATATGTATTTATAGAGTGTCACATCAAGAAGTAGTAGACAGATAATATATTAATATAATATGTTCAATTAATATAGAATAAATTTAATTGCACTAAAAGAGCACTTAAAATCACTGTTTAAAAAAAATTAAACAGGACAGTTTTTTTAAATGTTTTGAAAAGTGTGTAAAAGTGTATTAATTAATGTTTTTTTT